>PKMM01013950.1:183948-263152 GCA_002933915.1 Eutrema heterophyllum | reverse complement strand
CGTATATTATTCGTTTTAATGATTTTTAAATAATAGTTAAAAACAAATGTTATTCAAAATATCACGAAAAGAATGTTAATCTACAACATTCTCATTTGAACATTCATTTTGATAACAAAAAACTTGCTATCTAGATACCACATTATAACAACGAATTTGAACATTCATTTTGATAACAAAAAACTTGGTATCTAGATACCACATTATAACACAAATTATATTGGACATCGGATATATCTCCATATAACAACTCTATTGTCTTCATGGAGATGGTTCTCATTCTACATGTGTTTCGTCTAACATTTTTTTCGATAAAATTGAAGAAGAAAGTTGAAGTTGTTATATGCCATTGTGTTATAATTGTGTGTACGTAGTTAATATATTTTTTGAAGTTTCTAGACTATATATGTTATCGTCCATATGAATTCTTATATCATTTGTTGCAAATTACAAATGCTTATGTATCTTTACGAGATTATCAAGTTCTCTATTATCTCATATATTTGATAGTCTTAAACTATATTACATCATTAATTACATCTCGTTGCTGGTTTTTGAAAACTATAAAATTTTATGACAACAAAGCGTCTCTTACACTTAAACCTATATGTACATCATGTGAAATAGTGATGAAATATCTCCACAACAAAGTCCAGAATAATTTTGGAATCCTAATCCGATAAAATTTTCTTTTTACAGAGTCCCTAATCCGAGAAAAGTTTCTTTTACGAAGTCTCTAATCTACAAAATATATGCATGATCTCAATAATCTGGTCTTATCTCGACCATCAATGCGTCTGTCGAGGGATGTCTTACTCCGTTTGAGCTGAGTATTGTGTGTGACAACGTTCAGCTTCTCACCGCCAAAAATTACGTGCAAAATTCTCATATGTTAAATTATAACGTCATCAAACAACATTTAGGCTCTGTGTATGCCTTAGACATAATCTGGACCACGTAACACATAAGACTTCATTAATTCATATTGTAAATGGATATGCCGCGTCGGGAAATGTGCGTGTGTGAGTTGTAGACCAGAACAAACAAAAAGATAGCTTACATCTCTCTATGATGTTTCAAACTTTTAATGTATTCTATGATGTTTTCAAGCTTCGTTGCAAAGTTCGACTCTATATATACATAGACGCACAAAAGAAGAAGTGTTAGATTCTTTATATTGTATTCGACTCTACTATATGTATGAAGTAAAATTAACCTTTGCGCAAAAAGGCGTCATCCCCTGCAATATATCTACTTTTCTCTAATAAGCTGACGTCTTTTCTGCAGAGTTTAGAAAACCAAATCAAGAAAATTAAACATGACTTAGCTTGGGAAGCACACAAGAGAAGAAGAAAAAGATCCCTAACATTCTCCATCATCACAAGATACTCCATGGAACGGTGTCGTTTATTCGTACGGTTTCACTTGTTGCAATGATCCCTTGTGTCTCTCTGGTCACTGTTCTTGGTAACTGCATCCTTCGGCTCAGAAGAGACAGGCGTTGACGAACTCGAGTGCGCACTGAAGATCTCTTGCAAAGGGTTTAATTCATTTTGATCTTATGAAGAAAACGAAGAAAGTGGTATGTCAGACAATGAACATAGCTCTCTTTGAGTATCCTCCTTGCTGTTGTTTATCTCCATTAACTAAATTGATGCTCAACTAAATTGAGATTTTTGAGTTCGTGAAAGTGGAGAGCCTCAAGAGGAAACTAGTGGAGCCCAAAGCTATAAATAGGGGAGATATAAGAAGCTCTGCTTTTGAAAGTCGCATCAATTGAGCGGGAAGAGATCAGTCGAACACATGATTTTAATTTGCTTCGTCCCTTGGTTTCCTAACATAGAGTTATCCACGTGAAATTACAAATTATTTACTCTTCTTTTTATTATATTATATGTTTTTGTATTTATATCAAAACATACAGAAGAAAACATATTTTTGTTGTTTTTTTTTGGTTCCATATGCGCAGAGCCGTGCTTAGTGTGTTATAAAAGAGGCAAGTGCCTTTGTCAAATTTAAGAGCCCTGCTTTTTAAGATTTAAGTTGGCTCAATTGGTCAATTTTTAAAAATGTTTAGGACTCTCTTCTTATAATTTTGAGCTATATTAATAACCTTCTACCAGTAAAACTTTTCTATGACTTGTTTTTTTTGTTGTTTTCTTTTAATTTAATTTTAGTTCTCATTTAATTTTATTGTTTTATTTATAATTTTCTAACTTTTCAGTTCAATTAAACTCATTTATTCCACACACAAATATTAATAAGATATTTACACAATTTAAATAGCTTATTTTGTAATATTGAATGTTCAAACAAAAAAACATTATATCTAGTTTTTTCATAACACTACTAGGTACTCCTAAGTTGTATAAAAAAAATTCACATTTATTTATCAACATAAATATTTGTATATGTTTTGTATTATTTGTATTTATCAACATAATTATCACATTTATTTGTATATTTTTCATAATTTTTTGTATAGTTCTACATAATAATTTTTATAAATGGCATATTTTTTAAGTTTTACCTTAGGTCCCTAGATAAGACAAGATAAGACAGCTAAGCACGGCACTGCATATGCGTTCTCACTCTTTCTTGGAATTCTAAGCACCAATTTGAAGACAACAGAGAAACAAATAATCATCCTTTTTCATAAACCATGACCTTATATTCGATATAAATACACAATGATGTAGCTATTAGCTAGGGAACTTGATGAATTTGAATATATTCCATATAGTTTAATTTAAATATACTTTAAAACGATTTTGAAAACTAAATTTAACAACAACAAAAAAAAAAACGATTTGAAAATTAAAGGGATAAGTTGGCTAAAAAAAACAAGGATAACGAACCACCCACACTTTTGATCTCTTATCTAATTACGCAAATTAACATTTAACTCCACAAGTACTCCACAAACTATCAGAATCCTACATGAATCAAATGTGCCGTAATATTTTAACAGTTTCTATTAGTTCAAATCCGGTAACCAAAATGAATTAGAGTCGGATTGGGTCGGGTTATCGGGTTTGAAAAAACATCAACTGTAAAAAAACGTTAATAGCGTGTTGGATTTATGTAGTATTATGATACTATATATATGGAGATTGATGCATGCTGTTAACTGTTAGTTTGTGTGATTAGATGAAAAGCTATCGTTTTAATCTTCGATCTTCATCTCCAAAATTAGAAACGTCTTCCTAGTTTTACATTTCTCGGACTTGTTTCATTTTTGTTCTGCTTTATTATACAATCTCGTGCAACTTGATCATATCTTTTCCTTATTCCGAATTGATTTTATGTTTCAAGTTCCGATATTAATTTCTTCAATTTTGGCCGTTTACATATGATAAAACGCCAAAACGTGATCACGTTAGATATTATGTCCACCTTGTTTTCACTACAAGAATGAACGCATATTCCGACGGTCACTATTATTGGAGAGTCGTCGGAATCGAGAAACTCCGGTAACTTTCTGACGACTGCAAATTCATCGGAATCAGAGCCTCAGAAAACATGGTTTCTTGGAAAATTGTCGAAAACAGAGTGAGGGAAAGTATTCTCGAAAATTTGTCGGAACGCGTTCACGGAAACTACTCGGAAATTGGCTACAAATTCCGACGGAAGTACACCGGCGACCATCAAATTTGTTGGGAATGCATCGGAATCTCTCCGAGAAATTTCTTAGGAAATCAATTTATTTAAAAAAAAAAAATCAAATTATGAAATATATACATACACATATGTGTATCTTCTTCCTCCCAAACAAAATCCAGATTTTTTTTTTTTTGATTTTAAGCAAAACCCAGATTTGGTGTTTGGGTGTATCGAATCTCAAAGCAAAACCCAGATTTGGTGTTTGGGTGTATCAAATCTCAAAACAAAACCCAGATTTGCCGTCGTATCATCACCGGATTCCAACCGTTGTCGTCATCACCAGATCCAAGCCGTGAGGAAGAGAAGAACGTGGAGAGAGAGAGAGAGAGCTGATCCAAGAGAAGAACGTGGAGAGAGAGAGAGAGAGAGAGCTGATCCACCGACGCATCAACTCCTCCATGTATATGTAGAATCCATTTCCGACGGTGGCACCTCTCGGTAATTTCTCGGACATTTTTTCCGACGATTTTACTGGAATATTACCGACGAAATACCCACAACTTAATCTCTCGGTACTTTCTGACAATATTCCGACAAAAGTCCCGACTATTTACCGAGAATCAATTATCGTCGAAAATTACCAAGAATTTTCCAATAAAAGTTCTAACTATTTACCGAGAAACAAATATCGTCAGAAATTACCGATAATTTTTTGACAAAGTATCATCTCATCGGAAATTTGTCGGAGAATTGTCAGAATTTTGTTGAAAATTTCCGACAATAGATGTCCTCGGAGGACACTTGATGGCTTCGAGCGCTTGTCCGATTCGATTCCAACTGACTCTCCGATCAGCCATATCTCTCAGCCTCCGTTGCCGCTTACAAACACTCGGTGCTTCACCACCGGCCCCATTCTCCTGCCCTCCGTCTCCTCGAAGACGTGCAATAATTCTGGATACACTTCAGCGTGGGCCTGGCTCAATTTGACAGCGCGGTTCGCCGGTCCGGTCCTTCTTTGGTTACACACCGTTGGCCCTCCACTAATTCGGTTCAGCCACTGTCAAAAGCTGCCCCCTCCACCCGCCACTCTTCTCATTCGATTCAGCCATCGTAAAAGGCTTCCGCCTCCTTTTGCCTCTATTGGTCTTCCACCACTTCGGTTCAGCCATCGTCAAAAGTTGTCTCCTCCATCCGCCTCCCTCAGGTCAACATCTTCTGTTGGCTCTCTTGGCCTCTTCGTCAAGTTAGCCACGGTTACTACATTGTTGGGAATGGCATTTGCAACAACTCTCCTCTCTTTGAGAGGTGGCTTCCTCCCGCGCTTTGTGCCGGGAAACCCTAAGAACGTCTTTACCGACATGTTCTTTTGTGTAGCGGTCTGTACGGGGCCTGAAAAGACATACGATTCCGTTTCTATGGATATCGGAGGTAGAGGTTCGCCTGCAAAGTCACTTTTTATACAAAAAGAGACGATCTCCAAACTCTCCGGCTCAACCGTGAAGTTTTTGACGCATTTGAGCTGTCTCAAATCCGCTGTCCATCTGTCAAGATGATGATCTATCTGTCTTATGTTTTAGTGCTTTGAATTTATGTTGTAGTGATATGAGAGGATGTTTAACGTGTACTTTTAAAGTTTAAGTTAATGAAAAATGTGTTGAAAAAAAAAAAAAAAGATGTCCTCCTAAATTGTCATTGGAAATAGAGCAATTTTTTTGTAGTGTTTATTTTAAATATTTTTCTTATGGTATTGAACATACAAACAGGTATGAAGAGTGACGTAATTTTTTTTTTTTTTTTGCTAAATAAGAGTGACGTAATTTAAACTGTTCAAATGATTGTTTGTATGTGATTCAAGAATCCTATAATATACTGTATGTCTTTCGTGTAGTAAAAAACAAAAAAGGACTTTTTACCCTCCCTAGAAGCGGCATGTTCAAGAACTATTAATAGCTAGGAAACAAAAATAAATACTGTATACATCCACGTTATTGCATTCCCTCACCGCTCAGCTCGGGTATACTCTGCAATCCCAAGAGTCGTTTCCACCGCAGTGGATCAATCTAATGGTTTAGATTTGATGCAATGACTGCTAAATTAAACAATGAATATAACTTGTAAATTCATCGGTGAAATAATCTTTTTGAATAAATTAAAACTGGTAAAAAAATCTCATATTTTTTATAATATGTTAGTTAATCAATCATTTTATCGGAATCCAAGTTTAGAACAAAAACAAAAAATGTTTACACTGTGTGCATTTGTGCAACTACTACACTATTTTTTTTATGCTTATCTAGAGCTTGCTTAATATTTATGCTTACACTGTGTGTAACTACTACACTATTTTTTTTTTTTTTTTTTTTTAAATTAGAAGCTCCTAAATGTATTATTTGGAGGCTTAAAACAATATTTTTTTAATTAGACACTGGACACACAGCCTTGCTTACACAAGTATATCCATCGAGTTACGTGCCGCTTCAACACTCATATTAGATATTTTTAGGGCACCGAAATCTTTCATATAAACATGTGCTGATATAGCTAGATCTTTGGCCTTTCGAATAGCTTCGCCATCATTACCCAAAATGATAAGACAATCGTCTGACTCCTTCAATGTGAAGGGACGTTTCTTAAATGCTGCATAGCAAGATTTGAGGAATTTGTTTGTGTTCGTCGAGTTACACTTAGTAGTACTTCTAAAGGTAACATTTAATTAATAAAATATTTACACTGCGTTTAATTAACATTTCATTAATAAAATATAATACCAAGATACATTTAAATCAGGAATCATATCAGAATCAGCATTACAAAACCCTGACCTTTACGCGGTCGAGAAAGAACTCTATCTAGGTTCTCTCTGTCAAGTCTCAGACAAACCAAACCCATGGAGTTTCTGGATGGTGATGCTCAAAAACGGAAACTACGACACAAAATCCGGTCTTTGCCCTCAAAACGGCCAAATGATCCCACCTTTTAATCAACCTGGAAAATTCCCCTGTTTTGACACCGGTTGTATGAACCAACCGGTACTGAACCACGGAAAGACCGAGCTCCTTAGAGACGGTCACACACCATGAGGGGATGGTTCAATGGTACGTACGAGCTTGAAGCAAATCTGGGAGATGGGTTCGATAGGATAAGTTATTACGAGGTTGTGTGGGAGAAGAAAGTTGGTGCTGGTGGTTGGGTGTTTAAACACAAGCNTACAAGAAAACTTAATAATTGTTGTACTCTTTTTTTTTTTTAAGCTAAGATCGAAGTACAAGAATTTGCAAAACAAAGGGAGTACAACTGCTGAATTCTCGCGTAGTACATCACAAAACACGGTTCCAAAATCTATTTAAACAGCAAACACAAAGAAAGGAACTCAAGGAACTGGGCCAAGTTCAAAGGGTAAGCCTTTCTTGCAATGGAAGAAGAAGACAAAGTGGTAATGAGACAGACAGGGAACAAGCAGAGCATGGATTGAGTTTACTAAAACATCAAACGACTGTGTTTTGCCTCTTCCCATGCACTGCCTCTTCCCTGGCTCCCTCTTTCTCTCTCTCTTCTCTTATTATCCTTCACTTTCACAGCTTTCTTTCAATGGATTTTTATTACTACTGCTAACGCCTCATGGATGAACTTAAGCACAAAGCTAAGGGTTTTTGCTCTGTGTTTATCAAGTGGAGCTGAAAGAAGCAATGGCATCCATTTCTTGGCGCAAGAGAAGGGCATCGATGAAGGAGTCCAGATTCTCTCCCTGCATCATGTCTTCAATGGCGTGGTGAGTGATTCCCACACGGTGATCCGTTACACGCCCTTGTGGGAAGTTGTATGTACGGATACGTCCCGATCGGTCTCCACTGCCAATCTGTTAATGAGATTACACATCCATCAGCTAGAAAAGAAAATGATGTAAGACTGACTGAAAACATAACAATTTTTCTTGTTAATTACACATGTACCTGTTCTGACCGTAGCTTTGATCGACTGCTCTGTAATCTCAACCTTTCGATCTCGTAGAGCTTTGCACAGAGTACTTTAAGTGCTTTGGCTTTGTTCTGTTATAAATAATTAATAAAAAAAGAAAGAAAAGTGGAGATGTTTTCAGTAGGATGTAGAACTTTGTGGGAATAAAGGGTAGCGGTTGAAGCGTTTAACTACCATATGTTGTGATCTTTCGTCTTGGATCGAGACCATAATGCCCGTTGGAAGATGGATTATTCGGACTGCACTATTTGTTGTGTTGGCATGTTGACCACCGCAGCCACCAGACCTGTAAGTATCAATCCTCAAATCTTCATTCCTTAGCTGAACATCTACCTGCAAGCAGCCACCAGTAAGACAGATGATCAAAGGGTATGTAAGTTTGTAATATTAATCGATAAGAAGGATAACCAAAGATAATGTAAAGTTTGTAAGATGCAATTAATAAGAGGTGTCAAAACTAAGATTGGAGAAACTTTGGTACCTCATCAGCCTGGGGAAGGATGGCAACAGATACAGCGCTGGTGTGAATACGTCCAGATTTCTCTGTGATAGGAATACGCTGTGGAAAGATTTTTAAGTGTGAATAACTAGAGAACATTATATGAAAATATGTGAAGTGCCAAAGAAATCAGTGTGTGATTCATATATAACACACCTGAACCCTGTGAATTCCACTCTCGAACTTAAGTTTACCATAAACGCTGGCTCCACAAATCGCAGCACTGGCTTCCTGGCAATTACATTCAAGATCTTAGCTGCACTAGAACAGAGCAATGGTGGTATACTAATATCCACAGAAGGAAGAACAAAAAAAAAAAGTACTTACTTTATATCCTTTCATATCTGACTCGGTGATGTCTACAATTTCAAACTTCCAACCTTTCTTCTGTGAATACCTTTCGTACCTATCAATATTCCAAAACCGGATTAAAAAAAAATAAAAAATTAAAGTTCGAGTACGAAGAAGGATAACTAGCTTCTACTTGCAGTATATGGATGAACTTACATTCTGAATATGTCCATGGCAAACAAAGAAGCCTCTTCTCCACCAGTACCTAACCAAGATATTCAATTCGTCAAAAAGCAAAAAAAATGAAAGACAGAAATTCATGGATATTGTTGGAAGCGGCGTGGACGAATAATTCATGAGTCTACCTGCTCTCACCTCCAAAATGCAATCCCTTTCATCAGCTTCATCTTTAGGAAGCAAAGACTTGAGCAGCAATGTCTGCAGTCTTTTTTCTCCTTCCACCGCCTCATCTAATTCACTTAAAGCCATATCAAGCATGTCCTTATCATCCGAGCTCTCTGACACCAGAGATTTCAGCCCATCAATCTCCTGCCAAAAGGAATAATTAAACCTTATACATGATGACCTTTTGGATTAAGACAAAACTAGAGACTGTAAAATTCCGTACCTTTTGTATGGCCCTCAAATGGTTGATCAGCTCCATTGACTCTCTCAGCTTCCGAAGTTCCTTGTTAGCTCTTGAAAACTCTTCTTGTGAGTACTCAGGCTGTCTTCAATCAACAGAATAGACAGTTTATCTAACATGTCAAAAATCAACTAGGAAAGAGAGAAAAAAAAAAGCATCTAGTACAACAGTGAGGTGTGATAGGGATAATTTTTGGATTAGTTACCTGGTTAATAAGCCTCTGAAGAAAAGCATTTCGGTGTTCTATGGCCGATAGTCTCTGATCCATTATCTTAATAAGATCTGGAGACAGCTGAGGTTCCATTTCTGCCATCATAGACCGAATCAAATACCAAACTGTAATTCCACGGTTCAGGCTAAAGTGACATTCAGTGCAATGTTAAATAGCTATCGAGATCGAGATTTGATTCCTAGTTTTAAGTCCAACATCGAAGAATAAACTTTTTTAATAAAAAAGCCTGGATACCACGTGATCCAGATTATATGGATTCAAGAAACTGAGGAATTTTATTGAGAGTATAAAAACAAAAAAAACGTACCGGTAGAGTACGTACGAACCATGGTCGACGAGAGAAACGATGGTATGCTACGATCGATTGGATGCGTTCTTCTCGTGCAAGATCGAATCAGATTACTCATAACAAATGCCCGAAACATCATCCCCCTCATCTTAGGATTTATCTTTGGGTCTTTCTGGTTAATTTTCAGACCGAACGGTGAAGAACTGAAGATGAAGGAACTTTTGCCGGAAAGGATGAAACGAAAAAAAACTCATGAAAAGGAAGGACTCGAGGGTTTTGGTAAATTTGCAATTCCAAATCTTGTTAAGGGTTATTTCGTCATTTCGTCATTTCCTTCCAGGAGTCTCTCTCCCCTCTCACCCTTTCTTTTCTTTTTTTGCCATCTATTGGGCTTTTCCTTAATGCGTAAATCTTATATAATAAATTAAAAATTTTAAGAATGATAAATCAGAAATTAGATATCCAGTAAAACCTCTATAAATTAATAATGTCGACATTTTATTAATTTATCGTGATATTCATTTATCTATAAATGAATAATTATTAAATTATAGAGAACGTTTGTGTCTCGGTGTTAAAATAAAAAATATAGAACGTTTGTGTACTTCATAATAATTTAAAATTTTATTTTATCTAAATTTTCTTATGTTTTATTGTTTAAATATTCCTTATTATGTCAAGATGAATCAAACGTCATTTATGAATTTGAAGTTTTGATTAATAATCTCGGTTTTGAGAATATAATAGATGTCAATAGCATATTCGACTATCCAGGTGAAAATGATACATGATCAAAAGTTCGGAGTTTAGAAAAAATTATGGGTATTGTCCTTAATATTGATGATGAAGTTGAAAACGATGCTATAAAACCTTTGAAAACAGTTTCGTGTAAGAGAGCGATTGTGGCTTCAAAAACTTTTCACAATTTTTGTATGCAAATCGAGAAGACAACACTAGAAGTTGTTGATGCAATAAGAAAAATTAGAGATGAGCTCCAATGAGATTCTAACTTTAAGAAAAAACAAACAACAATAGTCATATTTTACTAAATTGTCTTATGTATATTTGCCTAAGATTTATGATAATTCATTTATGTTTTTGTTGGGACCATATTTACATATGAGTTTAAAACAAATTATTATCTTATAATCTTATCGAATTTGATGGATTTTTACATTATCCCGATTCGGGACTAGAGAAATTTATTATTTTATGGTGGTTATTAATTTATCGAGTTTTATAGAAGTTTTACTGTATATATTTTTTAGAAAATTTATTAGACATAGGTACAACACAATAGATAAATTTCGTATACCAAAATATAAAAATAAAAATTAAACAACATATATTTTCAAAATTTCCCCCCTCATCTTTCATACGTGCGACAAAAAAAAATAAAATCTTACAACTTCATCCCAGCGCATATTAACCCTATCGAGAAGGAATGCTATATTTTTCACCTTTCATCCCAAATTTTCCAACCTTCTGGTCTGATCAAATCTCCGATCTCGGTGTTGATGATCACGGTGGTCGAGTATTGCTTCCACGACCTTCCAAAGTATGACTCAACGGTTAACCTCTCCGCCGCTAGTTTCTTGTCGGGGACGATGCGGCAATTTTGGAGGATGATACCGATTTTCATGGCTACCATCAAGGAGAACTCGATTGGGAGAACTCGCTTGGGAGAACTCGGCTAGGAGAGCTCGGCTGGGAGAACCCGACTGGGAGAGCTCGGCTGGGAGAACCCGACTGGGAGAACCGGACTGGGAGAACTCGACTGGGAGAACTCGCCTGGGAGGACTCGCCTGGAAGAACTCGTTTCTGAGGTCTCCCTAATGGGTCTTCTCTCCCTCCCATGTGTGTTACGAAATGAATCCCCATTTTTTTTTGCTCTGAGACCTTCTTATTTATAAGGTTCCTTGGCAGCTAAGACTGGATCTTCTTTTCCTCGAATCCGGGAAAAATTTCGGGAAAACCGGATAGTGGGCAAGTAAGTGAGACGTGATATCATTGCTGAGAAGGAATGCTGTATCAAAAAAAAATCTTACAACTTCATCCCAGCGCATATTAACCCTATCGAGAAGGAATGCTGTATTTTTCACCTTTTACATGAACACGTACTAGTCCTTTTTTTTGTTTATACGCTTTATAATCCAAGCGTGACAGACACATTAGCTTTTTGAATCCAGTTAACCGGACCTAACCAGTTAGCGACGGTGAAGTCATTAACCTCAGCTGCAAACTTGGCGATTTTAACCCAGTTAACTCTCCTATTGGTGATAGCTCCTGGTCCACGGTTGTTGTACTCAACGTACCTACATGTCTTGTGGAAACTTGCCCCATCCCAAATTTTCCAACCTTCTGGTCTGATCAAATCTCCGATCTCGGTGTTGATGATCACGGTGGTCGAGTATTGCTTCCACGACCTTCCAAAGTATGACTCAACGGTTAACCTCTCCGCCGCTAGTTTCTTGTCGGGGACGATGCGGCAGTTTTGGAGGACGATACCGATTTTCATGGCTAATCCCTTTTCGTTTCCGTCGGCTGTGACCGTGTTGAATTGTCCCTTGTTTCCTTTACGGACGACGATGAGTGAGTTTTGGATAACGGTCGCGGATTTTCCGAAGATGAAATCGACTGTTCCTGAGACGACGCAATTTCTGTAGAATTGACGACCGTTGTTGACGTATAAAGTGTCTTGGTAACCGTTGAATCTGCAGTTGAAGATCACGACACGGTCTCCGTTCACTCGGATTGCCACGGCTTTTCGTTCCTTCATTTTTTGGATTGCCACGGCTTTTCATCGAATCTGCAGTTGAAGTTACTTTTCGTTCGTTTTCTTCGGTCTCCGTAGACGATTTAAATATTTAGAATTTGAAGACGAAACCAATATTCGTGCTTTTTGATCAACGGACGAATTGAACGTTATATTGGTGGCACTTTGTCAACCCTCGGAGATCGTGGAGGAAGAAGAGGGATCGTGAGTTGTAGGTGAAGTGAGAACAAACCGTTTGTTACAAACGTCGATAGGAATTTGTATTATTTTGCCTTTTAGTTAAATTGTTTTTATTTATTTAGATGTTTTGTCACATGTCAACTTTTAATTACACAAGTGACTTGAGTTTTAGTAAATAAAGGATTTCATAGATAGGTTAGCGTTTGACATATTGTGTACGTAGTGTGTAAAATATAATGGGCAAATGGTAAATATGATGAAAACTGATGGCTGCTCTGAAAAAGGTGCGATGTGCAGCGAGAAGAAGAGTCATGTGCTAACGTACGCGGAAAAGGAAGGCGACTGGATGATGGTTGGCAACGTTCTTTGGGAGTAAGTTAAAAAATGAAGGGCATATTTTTATTTTTATTAGTTTCATTTAGTTAAACTCAAATAATAAAATTATAGAAACATATGCTTAAAGGTTGAAAAGTTTGTGGTATAGATTAGAATAAATTAACATGCGTCTATACGATAAAAATAATTTTTAATTATTAAAAAATTAGAGAAAAGTAAATAGAGAATTGGCTTTTTTTTTTTTTTTTTTTTTTTTTATTGAGGAAGAGAGAATTAGTTATGTTACATAAACGAATGATTGACTAGGCTATTTTATATTTGATTGAAAAGCTCTTAACTAACATTTAAACCAAAAAAAAATGCTGGAATATATCACATGGAAATTAAGTGATTTCACCATATTATCATCGAAAGAGAATTAGTTAGAAATTTAGATTTTTGAAAGTTTGGTTAACAACAACTATTTTGTTGAAAGAAAAAAAACCAATGTTAGGACTAATAATTTGTTTGGTAATTTAGTTTTTTTATTTTTATTTTTTTTCCCTATATGACGATATCTCTATTAATTATTCTTGAAGAAAATTTATGATAAGAAGCATTTGATTTTCAGTCGTATCTGACAGGGCTGATCCAAAATCATATGATAAATCACAAAAAAAAAAAAAAATGATCCTCTTAAACACTACCTCCAAAGGACTTGCTTGAAATTGATGCCTCTAAAATCTTTATAATATTTTGGCGCTTATATCGCTTGTTTCTTTGGGGATCATTACCTTTGGCACAATTCTGGACACAAGTAACAAAATCACACTTCCCGAAAATTCAAAATCGCATTGCCAAAAAAAATAAACTCAGTTTCAGTAACCCATGGGAGAAGTAGTTCAGATAAAGAAGAACCAATGAAGAAAAAAAAATTTCAAGTTTGTTGATACCAAACTAATATCAGCCGAGCAAGTTAATTGAAGAGCTTAGATGAAAAAAAACCCAAGTTCTGATGGTTTCAATGGACTTCTCAGACGGTAGTTGTACAGATAGTAGTGAGACCCCTCTGCATCTCCTTCACAAAACTTCAACTCTTTCAAGAAACTCTCATTGTGCATCACATCCGACGCCCAGAACACATCACAATTCTTCTGCTTACAGACGATTAGGGCATCCTTCATCAGCTGGACAAATGAGGTCTTTGTGGAGACATTGTAGTAAGAGTAAGCAGCTTTCATTGTTGTGTGTTTCCGGTTATCGTGGATCGTTGAAGTCATAATGATGAAGCTGCAGAAGTCTGTGATATCACCAGTTTCCGGGTTTTTTACTACGTAGCTCTCGACGAGATCTTCTCTTGGGAGAAGCCAGTGCGCGACATCCCCGTAATCAAAGTCAGCCGCAACTCTAAACTGGCTAAGGTAGTGGCTGAGCAACCCTTTAACAGCAGGGACATCACGTGGTTCCATTGGCCTAAATCCAGGAGTGAGCGGTGCATCTGGTAAGCTGTAGAGTTTGATGGTCGTGCCCATTTTCCTTCTTGGACCAAGCTCTGTAAACCCAATCTCGATTAGCTTCTTCGGGTCCAAAAATCTGGCCCAATTTTTGCATGTGGTGATTGGTGTAGGAACTTCATTTGGTGAGCTATAAACCCCTTGCCATATATTCTCCAAGTGAGCCCTTCTAGTCACCTCCTTGATCATGAGAGTAGCAAGTCTTTTAGACCTGAGCTTCTTGTGAACACAAAGGAGATTGATTTTTGCCATTTCAATAACCTCACCACGAACCCTGATTTTTGCTGGCACGCCACCGATGAAAGCAAGGAGTTTCTTCGAGTTCGGGTTATCGGCAAGGACTCCAACATGCCAGCTCTGCTTATAACCAGGTGGAAGCAGTATCCACCTTAGATACTCCTTGGGGAGATTATACCTGCGGTTATTAAATTCCTCACAAAGGTGGTTATTGAGAAAGTTGAACACCTCTGTTAACATATCATCAGAGCTCAAATCGCATGTGGTCCATTTGAACCCTTTAGGAAGGTCGAACGGCACTTGCTGGACCTCAGATAACTGAGTCGCCGGCTCAATTGGGCCTTCAGGCAAACTCGTGTCTCCGATATCCTTATACTGCACAACAGGTTGAGTCTCCCAGAACTTATGAGTCCTGTCTTGATACTTGGGCATTCGAACCATGTTCTCCACTGTTTGAAGGAGTTGATCTGCTATCTCTTTTGCAGAGCCAGGCTGAGATTTTGACATGTTTTCAGACTGGATTTGGGAGCTCTTTTGGTCCTCATCTCTATCATAGGCATTGAGATCAGACAGCTCCATCTTCTTCAGATCAGGGCCAAGAAACAAAGAAGCTAAAAATGGTTGGGGCCGTCTAGGGTTTCTCGAGTTTTTTTGGTTAATCCAGTTCTTGTTTTCTACTTAGACATCACTAAATTATAAAGGCAAGTGACGTCGTTTTAACGACTTTAATGCTAGATGGGCCGAAGTTATTATTGGGCCTGTAACACAGACCACTGAAACTCGCATAGATCTGTAGCACAAGAAAGATGGTCACATAAGATGACACAAGTAACAAAATCACACTTCCAGAAAATTCAAAATCGCATTGCCAAAAGAACTAAACTCAGTTTCAACTCATGGGAGAAGTAGTTCAGATAAAGAAGTATCGAAAAGAAAAGAACAAATTTCAAGTTTTTTTTTATTTTAAAAAAAAAAATTGTGAGAGTTTTGAAGATTCAGCCATCTCTCAAGTATTCGGAGTCAGAATTTAGATATTTCGATTTAAAGAATATGAACCCGAGATATAAAGAAACCAACTCTTTGTACGCCGCCACCCCTTTGGTAACTTCAAGTTTGTTGTTATGAAACTAATATCATCCGAGCAAAAATTTAAAAAATATATATTATTAATGAATAGAAAAATATAAATTAAAAATGCTTGTTAAAAGTAGGAAAGACGGCTTTTTCATACATCAACAGTAATTACCGTAAGTTATGTTCATCTTCGCCTTTTTCCTTTTAAACGGTTAATTTTTCTATATTTATGATTACGCATAAACAACTTATCTTCTGCAATATATTATGTATGATTTACATCATTGATAATGCAATACAAGAAAACATGATATTCTAGACGGCCGAAACCGTCGGAAATTTGTCGGAAACAGTTATTCCCAATGGATTTCAGTCATCGGGACTATCTCGTTGGAAATCGAAATCAGTCGGGATTTTGTCTGGAATTTCTGACGGACTTCCGAGGGTCAAAATCCGCCAATCATCCGTCCGGAATATCCCAACGGATTTCCGAGGGAAATAATCCCGAAGGATTCCCAAAGAAATAATCCCGATGGATTTCCGGGGGAAATATTCTCGACGGATTCCCGAGGGAATTATTCCCGAGGGAAATATTCCCGATGGATTCCCAAAGAAAATAATCCCGATGGATTACCAAGGGAACTATTTTTGACAGATTTCATAGCGAAATATTTCTGACAGATTTATGAGGAATAGACAAATATATAAATTTAATTTATTTATTAAATAATTCTAAAAACGAAAAAGAAAAATTAAATAATATTAAAAATTCTTATGAACTTAAAAATTATTAAAGGTTTTTGGAATTTTAGAAATTGTAGCAAAATTACAACAAAAACAAATTATAGTAAATTTTGCAGGAAATCCAGGAACTTCGATTTCACGAATTCCGACAGCTTTTTCTATGGTCTTTCTAAGCGGTGAGCTCGTCCTCCAATGCCGTTGCTTTCCCCTTCAGCTCTTCATTATGTCGGATCGCGTCTGCCTCGTACACGAAACCAGCCGAAAAGGTTGCACCGTTGCTACGCCCAACCTTACCCAACCCTCCCCGACGGTCTTTTTTAAGGGGTATCTCCTACAAATAACAATAAAAACATTTATACATCACAAATAATTATGTAAAGTTAAATGAAAATATATAGTTAAATGATTACCTCAAACACCGGGCGGTTGATTTCTACCCGAGGGAGGTTGATGTATTCGTTGGAGTCGCCCTGATATTGCTGGGTCAAGATAATGTCGTCCTTCTTCTTGGTCACCTTGTCGATGATCTCGCTGAAGACAAGATCCTACACCTTTTTGGTTTTCTTGTTGGTGTGCACCCTCTTCATCAATCGCATGTGATTCGGAAGTTCGCCGTCTTCTTGCATCTAGAAAATAAATAAAATCGTTAGTTAGTTATAAATATATTGACAAACAAATATTGAAAACAACTTAAAAAATAAAAAAAATTACCATTTCAATATCGTTTTTTTTTAAAAGTTGGTCGAACCGTTGTTATGAACATACATCCCCTTCCCATTTCGCGGGCTCTTCCGATTTACCGAGTTAGTCACCGAGAGAGCTTCAGTATCGGGGGATTGCCAGTACGGGATGGAATCCTTCCAAACAGACGCGTTCAAGCCTTTTGGCTTCTCTTTCCCAAGTCTTCAAGCCTTCTTCCACTCGCACATGTTGCGGGAGAATTGCGTGGCCGCCTCATGTAAAAACTCTTCCGCCACCCTTGTCATGTCGGTGGACCTCCAATTAAATTCCTGCTACGAAAAGGAAAAAAATATTAGAAATGTAAAAGAAATCTCAAATATAGAAAAATAAATAAATAAAAACTTTACCGCAAACGTGCGAAACCAAACGTTTTGTTCGTCGGACGGAATTTCTGAAATTCTACGATACGATTTGTCGAGGATGGAGTGCAACATCTTCAAAATGGACTTGCTTATGCCATTCCCAGATATTCCAAACCTTAAGAAAAAACGATAATTATAATCTGAAGGCAAACTTTGTTTTTTACCATGTAGATCTTGGAACGGTAAGTGTCGGATCGAGAAATTTGAGTAATTCTCGTCCCGGTTGTTCGACTAGCTCCTCAATGCGCATGTGCGAACGCAGAGCTTCACTTTGGGTATTCAGGACAATAGGAGGAACATGACTCGGACTCGGTGTGGCGAAAGAGCTCATTGGTTGCTGATGCTTGGTACAAATGCGTTTTATATGTCGACCGAGTTCGCTTCCAGTCGGGAGAACCCGTCGAGTGCAATTCCTCATAGATTTTCTACAAACAGTTGGCATTTAACAGCGTCCTTTTCGTTCTCCGTCTTAAATTTGAATCGATTCATGACGATGCCGAAAGAGGTCATGAAGTGGGGAGGGTCAGTTTCCTTCGTAAGGCTTTAGCTTATTTTTTTCCAGGTGCCAAACTAGCGTGTTCACTATCCGTGAAGTAAACGGGGTTTTCTGTGTTTCTAGGATTACCCGATCGATCTCCAGTGCCAAGCTAGTTGCTTGATGAAATTTGGAGCTGATATCGCGAAGCTGAGCCTTTACGCCCTCGAGCTCTAGGTCGCGGGTGGTAGCAAGGGTACTTGGTTTCTGAATGATCGGGTCATTGTTAGAGCCCATGGCTGCGGATCGGCGTGTTTCGTCCAGATTTTCTTCGTATTGAAGGAGGTCGGGGAGTAGGTTACGACATCGTAAAAGAGTTCTGTCCTGGCGGAGCTCGTTGATTTGTGTTGTTATGGTGTCGAAGCGTTTGTTGTTCTTTTTGATCAATTCTTAGAATTGAGCGGCCATGGCTTGGAGGATGGCGGTCTGGTCAAGTTGTCCAGTTGCGGTTGTAGTTGTAGTTACGCCCTGAGGTAGCGTTGGATTGAGGTCGGCAGAAGTGGTGCCATTTAGTCCGTTGTTGAGGTTGGTAGGAGCGGTGCCGTTTAGTTCGTTGTTGTTGTCGACGGGCTGCTCGCCGTCTAGTGTTCATGACATCGCCGACCTTACTTATTGATACAAGATTGGGCTCGGAGTTGATCGCTTCACAAAACAGGGTCGGATAGAAACCAAGCGAGAAACTCAACCGGTTAAGATCCTAAGGCAAACGTGAACGAAACGGGTGGAAGTGAAGTGAACCACTTGCGATGTGAAAGTCACAAGGTAAATCACACTTGCGTTCTTGGAGGTGCTGGTCTCAACAAGAAGACAAGCAAAACAACGGGAAGCACAAAAGCTTTGTGTCAAAGTTTCTTAGAAAGAAAATTCTCGTTTTTTTATTAATTCCAAAGGTGCAAAATGAGAACTACAAGCATGGCATTATATAGCCAAGTTTCAACAGAAACAAAGAAACACAAATACATAAAACCTGCAAAAGAAAACACACAAAACAAAGAAAAATACAAAGCTCAAGAAAATTACACAAGACTCTAGTAAATTCAAAGAAGTCAAAAGTTGGCCGGATTTTGGGGATGTTTGTCCGCGGAATTCAAATTTGAATTTGGGCGCCTTCTCCATATGCTGCGTCATTTTGGATTTGATCACATGAGATGATCAAATGGATTTGGGCCTTAGTTGAGAAAAGAGGCCATAATTCCTCTTTTGTAGCGAGTGGGCCGTGAGGTGAGCCTTGAAAAAAGATTTGTCGCTCGGCTTGATCTGGGCGTGTTTGGGCTCGACCAAGTTGTTCTACATGGACCTTTAATTTGGTCGACGAAAACAGTCTTGCTTGGTGGATTCTGGATCGTCTTGGGCTTCTGATGTGATCATGGATATCCTCAGCAAGGAGGATGATATTTTAGCTGTGTCTAGAGCCGAGGAAGCTTGAACCTAAGCAAGACCAAATGATGGTCAGAATTCGTGGCACAAAAGAACAAAACGTTGGCATAAAGAGCTCACGATTGAAGGCGCTATTCAAACAAACGTCGCTACCAGCTCACACCACTTCCGGAAACGAGCCACATATCAATTTCAAGCTCTTGGAGTCTAGTTTCCAGAACCTCCAAGATCGTCCCAATCCGACTTTCCAATCGCCCTATAACGGTCGAAAAATGAGGACGTATCCAAAGGGAGCTAAGCCACTAAAAACGTTTTCAAGAACCAGAAAATTCACTAAGGCAAATTCTGGGCTGATCAAGGGAATTTGGCACTTCATACATGATCATGTCTTGGCCCAGCAACAACAATTTCGACCAGGCCCTTACAAGAGAAGAAAGAGTGGATCATGGTTGAATTACAAGTCCACAAAACAAGTGCATCAAAGCCATGATCCAAGAACAGCAGCCCAATAATTTCCCTCACTTGTTTGTGAGTCTACAGCCCAAAACAAGCCCAAGAAACCAATGATCTCAAGCACAGCAAAAATAATTCAAAGTGAGTAACACTATTGGAAGTCAATGCCAAAAATGTACACTGTTCACGACGGTACTGTTCATTCCGCAACCAACAATTTGAGAGTGATGTTTTGTGTGTTTTTCTTATGTCTTTTGCAACTTGTTTGACTTATTTTCACATTTGCTTAATTTATGTAACTTGTCTTCTTAACTAGAGTAAGTTTGTAAACTAGAGTTAGTTTATATCTTTGTGTTTAAATATGTAACATAAGCAAAGAAATAAAGATTGAACAACTTTGAAATTAAACCCCCTTTTGCCGTGAGCAACTTTGTGAGAGAGAGAGAGATTCTCTTTTTTTCTTTGAGAGTGATTCTCAAAAGTTGATCTAAGGTGTGTAATATCCTTGATCAAAAACAGAACCTAGTGTGTCATATCTAGTGTTCAAAACCGATTCCCTTAGTGAGTTATATCTAAGAGATTCGTTTCAGTAAATCAGAAGTATTCCGCCACTTCTGTGCGACTAACCGCTCTACATCCTTGTTCTTAGAAGCTTCATCGTTTCTCAAGAGACAAGTTTATCCCCTCTACCGCCTTCGAGTGAAAATCCTTCCCGGGATCGTATCAAGTGGTATCATAGCACACTCGAGGATTCGGTATTCGTTTACAATTTCTTACCATATTTCTCATCCTTCACGTTTTCTTCTTCTTCTTCTTGTCATCTTTTATAAAAAATATAAAAAAAGAGATCCATAAAAACGAAAATTCAAAAAATAAAAAGAGAGAGGATCCAAAAGAATTATGTGTTTCTAGTCTTGATATTTATTGCTAATCTTCTTCTTTTCATTTTCTTGTTTTCATCTTTTATTTTGATTTTGGTATTATCCTACCATCATCTTCTTTACAAATTCTCTATCTTTTCTTCATCTATCTAATTCTGTGTGGTTTTTATTCTTGTAATTTTGTATTATTCAGTATAAAAAAAAAACAGAAAATCCAAAAAAAAAGAAAGAAAAGAATACGTAATCCAAAAAAAGAAGGAACAATGTCTTATTTGTTCAAAACGTGGGAAGATAGAGGGCCACTCACTAACAAATATGGAATGCTCATAAGGGGGGTTGAGATAGACAAGATGGATAGGAGAGAAGCCCCAAGGAGAGAGCCACAAAACTTGGTTGAAAGGAGAGAAGAAAAACCCCTTAGGCAACCCCGTGAAAAAGAAGAGCAAAGGCGAGCTCCACGAAGAGTTCAACCAAGTCAAGCAACGGTTGAGTCTAATCGACGCATGGAGGAGTCTTTTCAGCGGATAAAAAAAATTCTGATGAATCCAGAGGTCATTAACCAGCCCAAGGCGCCTCCACCACCACCACCACCTTACATGGCAAGTCAAGCCAACAAGGACAGAACCGAGGCCACTACTCCAATGGTTCGTGTTGTGAAATGTTTTAAGTGCCAAAGGAGAGGACATTTTGCCCACAAGTGCCCGAAAAAGAAAACCGTGGATCTTCTCAGCAAAGGAAAGAAGGAGTTCAAAAAAAGACGGTTTAATTTTTGGCTTTCTATCGACATCAATGGGGCAAGAGGAGAGAAGTCAAGATCCGATGATACTTGAGTCACAATTTCCTTATGAAGAAGGATCGGATTTGAGGACAAATCCTTTTGAAGAAGGAGAGTCTGATGTGATCATGGATAGCCTCAGCAAGGAGAATGATCTTTTAGCTATGACTAGAGCCGAGGAGAAGCTTGAACCTGAGCAAGACCAAATGATGGTCAGAATTCGTGGCACAAAAGAACAAAACGTTGGCATAAAGAGCTCACGATTGAAGGCGCTATTCAAACAAACGTCGCTACCAGCTCACGCCACTTCCGGAAACGAGCCACATATCAATTTCAAGCTCTTGGAGTCTGGTTTCCAGAACCTCCAAGATCGTCCCAATCCGACTTTCCAATCGCCCTATAACGGTCGAAAAATGAGGACGTATCCAAAGGGAGCTAAGCCACTAAAAACGTTTTCAAGAACCAGAAAATTTACTAAGGCAAATTCTGGGCTGATCAAGGAAATTTTGCACTTCATACATGATCATGTCTTGGCCCAGCAACAACAATTTTGACCAGGCCCTTACAAGAGAAGAAAGAGTGGATCATGGTTGAATTACAAGTCCACAAAACAAGTGCATCAAAGCCATGATCCAAGAACAGCAGCCCAACAATTTCCCTCACTTGTTTGTGAGTCTACAGCCCAAAACAAGCCCAAGAAACCAATGATCTCAAACACAGCAAAGATCATTCAAAGTGAGTAACACTATTGCAAGTCAATGCCAAAAATGTACACTGTTCACGACGGGTACTGTTCATTCCGCAACCAACAATTTGAGAGTGATGTTTTGTGTGTTTTTCTTATGTCTTTTGCAACTTGTTTGACTTGTTTTCACCTTTACTTAATTTATGTAACTTGTCTTCTTAACTAGAGTAAGTTTGTAAACTAGAGTTAGTTTATATCTTTGTGTTTAAATATGTAACATAAGCAAAGAAATAAAGATTGAACAACTTTGAAGTTAAACCCCCTTTTGCCGTGAGCAACTTTGTGAGAGAGAGAGAGAGATTCTCTTGTTTTCTTTGAGAGTGATTCCCAAAGGTTGATCTAAGGTGTGTAATATCCTTGATCAAAAACAGAACCTAGTGTGTCATATCTAGTGTTCAAAACCGATTCCCTTAGTGAGTTATATCTAAGAGATTCGTTTCAGTAAATCAGAAGTATTCCGCCACTTATGTGCGACTAACCGCTCCACATCCTTGTTCTTAGAAGCTTCATCGTTTCTCAAGAGACAAGCTTATCCCCTCTACCGCCTTCGAGTGAAAATCCTTCCCGGGATCGTATCAAGTGGTATCAGAGCACACTCGAGGATTCGGTATTCGTTTACAATTTCTTACCATCTTTCTCATCCTTCACGTTTTCTTCTTCTTCTTCTTGTCATCTTTTATAAAAAAAAAAAAAAAAGATCCATAAAAACAAAAATTCAAAAAAAAAAAAAAAGAGAGAATCCAAAAGAATTATGTGTTTCTAGTCTTGATATTTATTGCTAATCTTCTTCTTTTCATCTTTTATTTCGATTTTGGTATTATTCTACCATCATCTTCTTTACAAATTCTCTATCTTTTCTTCATCTATCAGATTAACCTGGCATGACAAACTTTCCAGTAGGGATGTTGTGGTGGGTAATTTTACCATACCCTATCGTGACCCTAAAAAAAACTTACCCTAAAAAAACCATGTTGAAGTACCCTAAAAATACCCTGAACCCTGTAGGGTTACCAAAAAAAGACTCTTAAGGTTGCAGGGTTACCCACGGGTAAAAAAAGACTGTTTTTATGTGTTTTTTTTTTATGCTTAATTATCATTATTTTTCTTGGTTAATTTTAATAAATGTGTGTTTAATATTATTAATTTTGTTATGTTTGTGATAAACTTTATTCTTTGTTATCTTTCAAATTTTTGTTTATGATCGTAACATAATTATTACATATATGTTACGTTTTGTATTTTACGATTTTTAAATGAGATTTTATGTTTTGGAGGAAAATAGAATTTTACGTTTTTGGCGGAAAAACGAGATTTTACAATTTTGGTGGGAAAACGTGATTTTGCGTTTTTGGCAGGAAAACATGATATAACGTTTTTGGCGGAAAAACGAGATATAACGTTTTTGGCGGGAAAACAGGATATAACGTTTTTGGCGAGAAACACATAATCACATTTTTGGCGGAAAAACGAGATTTTACGTTTTTGGCGGGAAAACACGGAATCACATTTTTGGCAGAAAACGAAATTTTACGTTTTTGGCGGGAAAGTGGGACTTTACGTTTTTGGCGGGAAAACACAATCACATTTTTGCGAAAAAATGAGATTTTACGTTTTTGGCGGGAAAACAAGATTTTACGTTTTTGGTGGGAAAACAAGATTTTACGTTTTTGGCGGGAAAACAAGATTTTACGTTTTTGGCGGGAAAATAGGATTTTATGTTTTTGGCAGAAAACGAGATTTTATGTTTTTGCGAGAAAACATGATTTTACGTTTTTGGCGGAAAAACGAGATTTTATATTTTTGTTGGAAAATGTGATTTAAAAAAAAAAATTATTGTGATGATTTCTTTAATTATAATACAAATTTAATAAATATTTTATTATAAATTAATTTTGAAAGTTTATTGATTCAATAAAAATAAAACCTACGGGTACCTTCCACCTTACCCCGTGCAATCTTACCCGCCGAACCCTCCTCGTCAACCACCTTCTCATCCACCTCCTAGTTCTGCCCCTTCTCAACGAGGGGCGAATCTAGTTAATGCACCCGGTAAAAATTTGGTAATCAATGTAATTTCTTTAGGTATTAAATTATTGCACCCATAATAAAAATCTTGTTTTGCACCCATTCCTTTTTAAACCACAATCTTACTTAACAAGTAAAGTTTTGTTTCCAACTTTGTAATATGTAAAGTCCAACGTAATATGAAAAACATAATTGGATTATGTAAATAAATGCTTCTTTTTGTTTTTCATTAAACCTTTTTTAGTTTTGTTAAACGGTTTAAAACTAAAACTTTTTAAAGTTTAAAACTAAAACAAAATACGTCTTTTAAAACTAATAATAACTATAAGTAAACTGTTAAAAAAATACAAAAACCGTTTAAACCTATATAAAGGGGTTTTAAACCTTTTTTTTTACTTTTAACCGGTTTTATTAATATTATTATTGGTTTTAAAAGGCTTAATTGATAAAAAATAATATTTATATCTCCTAATTCATAACAAAAAAAATTGATAAGTATTATATTTTTTGCAAAAAATAATGATTATATATTAGGTTATAATTGAAAATAAAATATTGTTAGATAATGTTATTTATCTATACAAATGTTAACTATTAAATTGTTCCCCCAGTCAAATAAGTTTCTAGATTCACCCCTGTTCTCAACAGTACTACAACGGTCCTCCAACGCCACCATCAATGTACGATGATGGACCAGGTGGTAGATCCAGCTCAGGTTTCACTTCCGGGTACTCTCCTGAACCTTACCCATATACTGGGCAACCTTCTTCACAGTTTGGAGACACCCCATCCCTGAAACCATCAGATCAGAGTGGAAGCGGATCTGGTTATCCACAACTCCCAATGGCTCGCCCACTACCACAACCACAAGCTTTACCAATGGCTGCAGCTATCAGCAGTGGTGGAAGTGGCGGCTCCAATTCCCCACGATCCGGAAGCAGAGTCCCAGTCGATGATGTCATCGACAAAGTGACTAGCATGGGCTTCCCAAGGGACCAAGTGAGAGGAACAGTGAGGACATTGACCGAGAACGGTCAAGCCGTTGACCTCAATATTGTTTTAGATAAGCTGATGAATGGAGATAGAGGAGCTCTGATGCAACAGCAGCAGCAGCAGCCGCCAAGAGGTTGGTTTGGTGGTCGTTAGCTGCATGTGTCTCCAATTGCGGTTTCCGCTGACATTGTATAGTCTTATCTCCCATGTCGGATTTCTAGTTCGAGCACATCTTCAAATTACGTTCGTGTTCCATTTGGGATTTCATTATTTTCCCTGTGTTTTAGACATTTGATTTTCTTCTGTGTTTCATTTGTGTATTTGACTCTTTGGAAATCACAGACATACTTTACGGTATTACAAAGTCGCATCGCATGTGTGTGCAGGCTTCTCTTTGCTAGGCCAAACGACATGTAGTTTTAATTTGCTAGAATTGAACGACAAACTGTTTCTATCTTTTACCCTTGTCGAAGTTCCATACCGCGTCGTTTGTAATACTTAACAAACGGCGTCGTCTAGAGACCCGCGAAACCCAGTAAACTCTGACTAGAGTATTCGTTCTCTCTTGCTCGCCTCTCTCTCTCTCTCGGGATTTCTCGTGCTTCACTGTTTGTTCATCTGGAAGATGTCGTTGACGGAGCTAGACGACGGATTGGTACGCAGGATGGCTATCGGAGCAGTCTTCTGTTAAGGAAAAAACTGTAGCTGGATAACGAAACCTCAATTGAATTGAAAGGAGATTCCAATGTTCATAGAAAACAAAGAAACCTCTAGTTCATCTTACAAGAATCTGAAGATAAGAACGATTCTTCGTAGAGGATAAACTGAATCGAATTACAGAGAGAGACGAAAGGAAGAAGAAGATAACAAACTTTCAATCACAATTTCCATGAATGAATAAAATTTCTGTTTTGCTTCCTTATATGCGTACTGTTAGCTCCCAATTGCATCTCAGCCGTTGACTCCAACTTCTATTCTCCACCCTCCATGTGGCAATCACTCTTTTATTCCCTTATACTATATCATCTTCTCTGATTTCGTACGAACTATTTTTCTCTTTTCGTTCTTATATGATTTCTTATTACTCTGATTAACTTTGCCAAAATCCAGTTTTTGAGATTAATCCGTCGAATTTCGTTGTTGGATTTCCAGGGAGGGAAGATACTTTCGGTGGGTTTCCATAGGACTGATGATTCACTTCGCCTCTTCGATATCGCCAACGCTAAGTCAGTTTCTTCCTCCCTTTTTAGGTTTTCTACTTAGCCCATCAAGTTCTAGAGAAACTAATTTACTTAGGGAATCGAGAAGAAATTTTTGAAATCTGATATGGATATGGTTTCATAGATTAGTTGAATTTCCTTGGAGCAACAATTTGTATGCAGAAGATTACATACCATAAGAAACATGGCACACCCATCATCCCAGCTCTCTTATTTGCTCTTCTCTATACAATTTGGAGTCCACCGGAGGTGAGTCGTCCTTTTCTCTTGCTTGAGATTGGATAATCAATAGTGGTGGATAAACACTTGAATACTTTTTCTTGTACCAGAATCCCTGAGATATCTCTCAATGTATGATAATCGGATCCTTCGCTACTTTAAAGGGCACAAAGACAGGTATGATATAACCTCTGATATTGATGACCTGCTTACACTAGTACTGTGTACATTGATGGAAAATATTCTTCTGCTTCAGGGTTGTATCGCTTTGTATGTCGCCTATAAATGATAGCTTCATGTCTGGTTCTCTCGACCGAAGTGTCAGATTATGGGATCTTCGTGTAAATGCCTGCCAGGTTGGTTTCCAGTTTCACAAAGTGTGAGAATTCCATATGGAATAAGTCTGAATATGCTAGAGTTTTAATCGGGAAAGTGCTCTTTTTTATATTTTACGAGGGGTGACCCCCGGTACGCCCAAGCGTGTTAACCAATTTTTTGGTTGTTTTTATTATTTTCCATTATGTTTTAGTTATTTTGTTTTGTAGTTTATTGGTTTGTCTTTCTTTGCCATAGATCTTAATTTTTTTTATTTTTTTAAAAAGGTGGATTGTACATTTTAACCTTTTTTCGTTCGCTTGTCAATTTATGCAATAAATTGTTCTTCTTAAAGGGTCATTTTTCATATTTAATTTTGGTTAGTGAGTATTTTTTAGTTGATTTTTGTTATTAGTTCTATTGTTCGTTAGTATAGAAGTATTGTTTTTACGCAATTCTTACTGCTCAGTAAATGGTTTGATATTTTCTCCCCATATTAGTAAATACTTGGAAATATAAATATATTTAATATATAACTTTATGTATTTACTCCCAGTATTAACATGAGAGAGTATTACATACTCTACCTGACTTTATAATTCTTTCTTCATACCAATAAAGTAGAAAACATTAGGAGTCCCTAATTAATGGAAGAGTTTGTTATTTTTAATTTATAACAATAGGAGTCTTTAAAAATTATTTGTTAATTGTGGTCGAGGAGTTTACTTTTGAAGCACGTACATTAAAGTCTAATGAGCGCAACGGAGAGATGAAAGTACAGTGAAGGAGTTGTTTTCTTCTAGGCTTNATATTTAAACCCAAAAAAATATCAGGGTTTCGAGACATACCAATACATTAGGGGAACGACGCTTAGTTGCATCGACTTGGGGTTGAGTATCAGACTCCCCCTCCGATGCTGTGGATTCGTCAGTATCATGTGAATGCAAAGACACACTTCTTTCAGCCTCATCATCACTAGTTGGACCAAGTCGTGTTAGTTCTACATACATGTTCTGAAGACGACGAGGAAGTGGTCTCATCTGCCTCTTGCGCTATTGGCTGTGGCGGAGCCAGCGTATAAGTCAGAGCCAGCAGAGGCGTCGTATCAGGCAGAGGCATCGTTGCAGGAGGCATCAGTACAACTGGAGACAGAGGCGTCGTTACAGGAGGCGGAGACGTCGTAGCAGCCGGAGCCAACAGAAGCGTGGGAGCAAGCGGAGGCTGCAGAAGCGTAAGAGATGGCGGAGGCGTAAGAGCTGGCGGAGGTGTCATTACAACCGGAGCAAGCGGAGGCGGCATAGACAGCCGATGAATTGAAGGATTTTTTGTGCGAGACGTCATTGGAAAGAGGAAGATGGGATACGATTTTGTCAACAAAAAAAAAAAAAAAAATGAAGATGGATACGATTGTGGATGTTTAGGGAAAACGAAAAGAAAAATGAGGGAATTGGGATAAGTTTTAGGGATTTTGGTTTTTTTTGGATATGGGTGGGTAATAATTCGACGGGTCGGGTGAGATCTATTAGAGTTGGTTGGGTTAGTAATTATTGAAATGTTTCGAAGATATTATTGTATTTTGCTGTGTTTTGTATTTAAAAGAAAATAAATAATAAAATCAATTTTATAACGAGGTCATTTTGGCATTTTTTTGCAAAGTGAAGATCATCGCAGCGGTTGATCCATGAACTTACTGTTTTTTTTTTATTGTCGGATCCTCCCGTTACCGCCATAAGAAGCCATAAGCGATTGTGGATGTGTTTTTGTAATAATTTTATTAGTCGATTGGCTTTGCGATTTCTGTTTGTGCTATTCATTTAGTCGATTGAATCAATTGAATTCCCGACTGAAGGAGGTATTGCCTTAGGAATCTTTAGAGAATATTCTTTGAATTTCTATGATTTCGATCGGATTGCTGATTCGGTGTCGTTTGTTTTTTGTGGATGTGTTTTTTTTAATAATTTTACTAGATTTTAAGTTTTGATTTATTTTTGATTTCTAAGATTTAATTCGATTGGATTGTTGATTCGGTGTGGATTGATTTTTCTGGATGTGTTTTGTATTTTGAAACAGATTATTAAGGAGTGTTGGCTCTCTGTTTGTGTCAAAAGCATACCAAATGAAAGGAAAGGGTTTAATCGAGCTTGCCCTTTGTTCATCATCTGGAGGTGTTGCCCTTCCAATGGCCGAGCTTCGACAGGGTTTTGTTTTTTGTTTTTAGTCTCTCCTTATATAAGCGTCTTTGTTTAGGTGTGATTATGTTTTAGTATTCATAAGTAAGACGTAAAGTTTGTCATATTTTGATATTTTTGTTTTTTTTTGTAGAATTTTTTTAAAAATAAAATAGTGAGGTGGATCAGGGTGAGGTGACAGCTTGAGAAGAGAGCAAGGCTTTCTTTATATATATAGATTCAACCCTTGTAATTTCAACTTGAAAGTTAACTTAATGAAGATGCTGGAACCATGTAACATTTAGAACAAAGTTTTCTCGATTAGGGTCTCTTCCTTAATAGCGTCTCTATGAATGCCTGGGTTTCATGATTTATGCTTACCCTTTTAGTCTATAGGGAATTCTACATCTACGTGGTAGACCTGCAGTAGCGTATGACCAACAAGGACTGGTGTTTGCAATTGCAATGGAAGGAGGTGCTGTTAAATTATTTGATTCCCGGTGTTATGACAAGTTTAGCTATTTACTTACTGTGATTCACACAGCCTTACACATGAATGCTCTTTGTAGCTCTAACTTGTGAACCCATCTGATCTCTTCTGTAGGGTCCCTTCGACACATTTCTTTAGAGAACTGGCTAGGAAAGTCCTAGAGTTTGGGGATCAAATTAACTGATTCCCCTGAGAATTGGGCATTTCTTCTTTTTATAACATTGACACTAAAATTAGCTCTAACGTCACTGGAGTTGTAACTTTTGGACGTTTCCTCAGTTGCAAACTTGCAATGTGTATTCTTAGCAATAAATCATGTGTAATAGTGACAATGTCCGCCTTTAGTTACTGATTGCTCTTTAAAGCCATGTTGAAGCACTGAGCTTGGTCCATGATAATATGTTCTTTTGCAGGGTGGGCATGGCAAGTTCTCAATATTTGTTCACTCTAGACCTGGATTCATTCTCAGCGAGGCCACTACTCTATCCAAGTACTTCTTGGATCGGCAAGTTAATGACAGTATACAGGTTCCTGCTATGAGAATGTATCAATTTACCAAATCATGAACTTTTTGTTACCATCATTTTCTTAAAGTCGTTTGATTCACCTGCTTATTACAGAGTTTTGGCGAGATCAGTCCTGTAGTAAGTTGCTTTTTCCTGGTCACATAATTAAAGACCACACCATATTAGCAGTTCATTCAATTCCTGCACTTCTTAGTCTGCAGTTTCAGGGTATCTAATCTGGCACGCAAGTAGGGTTTAATCTTTGACTAGACCCGGTGTGTTAAACTAACACAGTCTTGTTGTTTAGCCAGCTGAAGGGTGGAAGGAGCACAACTGTATACCTGATGAGCACTACGTCCAGACATTGCTATCTGTAAGATTAATGTTTGATCCAACCATATGCATAGTTGTCTAGAACTGAATTGTGCAATTAATCAAATCTGTGCTTCTTAAATTCCAGCAAAATGGTGTTGATAGCGACCTCACAAGACGATCACTGACACACTCAGCTTAGGACCTTTCTTCCTCTAAAAGTAACGAACGTCGTGGATGGCATCCTATGACTTACAAGTTTTCCGATGCTGCTCCTCATCTTATAAAGTCCATCAAGGTACATATCCTATCACTTAACGGACCAAAAGAGAATTGTGGGATTCAGACTTTTTGTTAGGTCTGGGCATTCGTTTTTTTTTATTTGGTTCGTTGGATTTTGGGAATTTCGGTTTTGTGAAAGGAAAGTCCAAACTACAATCAATCCAATATTAATTCGGTTCAGTTACGGTTGTTCAAAATTGGGTTAAGTTCGGTTTCCAAATTTCGGCAAATTAGCTATGTTATGGTATCACATCCTCAAGACTATTTAGCAACATTTTATTTGGTACAACTAAAAAATTTTCATTTTTGCTAGGGCTTCAACTCTTTTACAAGCTTAAGACAGAAATAGAATCTCTAACCAACCACATTGATTCACAGGGAATCGACAATATCAACTACGAGACTGAATACCGGCGAGAATGGTGTAGCAGTAATGGGAAACCGTCACCGTGCTTTCTCTTCGCCAGGAAGTTCACTCGTCCCGCCGCTCTCCGCCTCCTCCGTGAGGTTAGATTTTCTTTCGCAGATTACAATCAATAGTCACCGAAACTAAGAAATAACATTACAAACATTTGATGAACTCATTATGGGTTTCATTCTTCCTGGGTTCCTTTGCGCAGTCTATCTTGTTGAGGGACAAAGAGCAAGACAATTAAATAGAACCCTTCACCGTTCAAAAGCATATATATTATCCATAGGTACGTAAGATTACGAAGAGTTACTATGTTTGGTATTTGTGATTTGTAATAGTATCGTATCGAAATTACGTACAAACTTACCATATGGTGAATGAATAAATAAAACCACCGGCGTTGATAAAAGATGGGCGGTAGAGAAAGAGCTCAGCAGGGGTGACCTGAGAACACATGGAAAGAGAGATTGTAATAATGACGTGGCATCATCACAGCCGTTGTATTGCGCATGTGTTCTCATGTCGACCCTGTCGATCCACTACCTTGAAGATATCTTTCTCTCTTTTAAAAACCAGTAAAAAGGATTTTAAAAAGGATTATTAAAGTTTGAGTTTCGATTTCCTTTAGAACTGCTGGGAACTTTATATACGCATTATGAAGGGATTGGGTAGTACACAATAATACCACAACGATTGTAGTACAAGGGCCGAGTTTTATTACATTCATTTACGTTTTGTATAGTACAAATAAGACAACAGACTTGTGTACTGCAAAAATTGATTAAAAAAGAAAATCAACATTGCACTTCTCTGAAAGTACAACGGCCAGTTTTGTACTAGCAATCTTTTTCGGTGTTTTCCATGGTACCATATAATTTCTATCGTCCCTACTCCTTATATTTCTAAATTTAGGTCAAAGTGACCTCACAACAACAAAAAGGGGGAAAACGTAATAAAAGCAAGATATTATTCAATTTGATTTAATGACTTGCAAGATATAAAAGCAAGATATTATTCAAAGTAATGACCTCACAACAACAAAAAGGGGGAAAAGGTAATAAAAGTAATAAAAGCAAGATAGTGAGTGACGAAGAAAGGAGAGAGGCGATATTTTTGCAATAGTTTTTAGTCCCACATCGTAAATATGCACAGCAAGACAACGAGAACGAAGACATACATAATATGGAGAGAGCATTTGTCTTAGAAATCACGGAGCCGTGCTGAGATAAACACATAGCGAACTATTCTTTCGCCTTTTACTAAAGAATACCGTGTGCTTGTCGTACTAAGCGGCATACGCCTATTTTTGGAGGGTTGTCTCTCATAGAGATCAACTCTATCAACTAACTAGCTTGAATTTTTTGTTCCATTACTACTCGAAATGCCTATTACTAGAAGATCTATAAATGGACAGCGTCTGAGTTGCTTTTCTTAAAGGCTTAAAGCTAAAGGAAAACTTTGTTTGCGTAAAGTGTTAGCTTACTAATCCCACATCGGAAGAGTATTTGCAAAACAAAGCCAAAGTTTTGCTTTAAAAAAGGAACACCAACCTCAAAACAATTCATACCTTTCTCGGCCTTTTGGCTAAGATCAAGTGTAGTATATGTTCTTATCAGTTTAATATCTGATATGTGGACCATCGGTTCACACGATATTAACTCAATTTATTTAGGGTGTGAGCCATCCAAATAGCTTGCTATTTGTGCTCACGTTCGTCGCCCATGCGTTGCACTATTGCAAGGGCTTGGCGTAACCCACCAATCATAGTTTAAAACGATTTCTAATTAGAAATGTTATGATTCAATCTTATTTTTTTTAACAATTTTACTCCTATTCTCTATTGTAGTAAAATCTCTGGTTGTTTCTTCGTTTGTTCCACATCGGAGTTATGTTCGAAGCTATCGTTGGTTGGAAACGAAGTAGATAATAATGGACCTATTAAAATGTCAGGCCCAATGGGCTTCAACAATATTTTTAAAATGGGCAAATATTGCTTAGTTTTCGAATGGGTGACATATTGCACGCTACATAGAAATGCTGACTTAGAAAAGGACCGTGACCGATCCAAATTTATTTTTTTCCCCAAGTTAGAAAATCATATAAAATAAAGGGAGCCCATTATATACGATGTAATCTTTCTTTCGATCGATGAATACGGATCTGTTCTTGGATAAACAGATAATGGATCTGATGAACGACAATAATTCACACGACGGCGATCATCAGAGGCAGCGTGTCGATGATAATGGTTTGGATTCGAAGAAGGAAGCGATCGTTCCTAGCTATGATTTCCAGCCTATTCGACCTAAGGCCACCGTCGGATTGTCTCACTCCGCTTTAGATCTCGCCGGATCTGTCAATTCCACCGCGGGTAGGGTTTGGGCTGCTTCTGTGGAATATGTTATTGCATAAAAGGACCGGGAGATTATAAGAATATGCTCATGTTCCATGAAATGTTTAAGTCATCATGGTTAAGATATAAGAAAATGTTTTTTTTTAGATTTTGATCCAAAGATTGCAATTGGTTGATAATAACAAGTTCATTCTGTTATGTTTCAGATTTTTAGGATTTTCCATGAAGCAATGCATGTGTTTAAAACACCTGATTCACTAATCTATTTCATCTTGCTTCTTGGAATGTTCTCGAATATCTTCATGTCAGGACTTTAACCTTGATCTTTATACCTTACGCTTTTGTTCCTTCTTGTTTGGTTTTTTTACATGAAATTCACAAAAAGAAAAATGAAGAGATGGTTAAGAAGTGCATAAACATGCTGAAAAACAAAGAAGAAGATGAATCACTAAATATAGCAAGTGTGCCACTTAATTACTTGGCTCTTTTATTATCCACCACTAACCAACCATGTTATTATACTCTCCCATTAGTACAGACTACACACTAACAGAATCAAACTAAAATCAGACATTAAGTCTTTTGTATAAGAAATACAACTTAGTTAAACGAACATCACTATCAACTATGATCAGTTTGGATTATAACAACAAACACTATTTGGATTGCTCACTTACAACACCAGACAAAGCAGACTACATTATACGCCAAGCTCATGAATGCAAAATGCTCGAACTGCTTCCCGTTCATGTAAGCTAAAATAGAAACAAAAAAATTTATGTGATCTGCTATTTTAAAACTGGTAATTATCGAATTGAACATATTGGATATATATATGAATGGTTCAGTTGCGGAAACACAATCCTGATCAAATGTGAAAGGATTGGAGAGATCAATAGGAAAGATGAAACTGCAGTAAGAATTGGTAATTCAGTAAAGTTAAAATTTATTTTCGTATTCAAGATGCTCATCACATACGGTTTTCGTAGGAACCTTTGGCTTTAAATTAACCTCTAAACCAGAAAACACTATATACTCAAAATCCATTTGGAAAATCTTACAAGTAGCCCCAATCAGATAAACTGATAAGAACCTAGCCTCTACCCAAACCAAAATCCCCACAAGTTGGTAGTAGACCACATTCAAAAGCTAGCTTGGGTGAGAGTGCCCTTTATAAGGCATTAATTAAGCTCAATTCAACAATCATTGGGCAAGAGAAGCAAATGATATTAAGACAAATGGAAAGAGTTAAGCAGAACAAGAAGCAAAGACGCACCCTGAGACCTTGCAGAGTCTGCTCAACACGCTTGATCGTTCGAAGACCAACAGTGGAGCTTGCAGCTTGGACCATTTGTTCAAGTTCATAGGTTCTCAAGTATACATGAATCTGAAAGTTTAACAGATTCACCAAAAAGAATCAGATAAATTCCAAGTGAAAGAAAAGGGGAAAGAGACGAAGAGAGGGAGAGAATTAATCACCATGCGTAGAGAAGCAAGGGTAGAGGCATAATCTGCCATAGTTAGTGTTGATGGAGCCACAGCAGTAGCAGGAAGATGAGAATTGGATGATGGAGATACACTACGCCCTGGACCTACCCCCATCAGCTTTATTCAGACGGACATTCTCATTCGCAGACACATCAAGTTCTTCCACACGCTGGACAGCCAGAAAGATGAATAGCTTTAGCGGCAAGATGAAGATAGAGAGTTCTGATATGCGTCTAAGTTAAAAGGGTATATTCAACCATGGTAAGCAATTTCCATCCATTGTTATTTAGTTAGCACGAGTGAGTATATCTATTCTAGCACAACACTTACACGTGCAGGAGCCAATCGCATCTCTGAGACTCTTTTAGCCACAGCAAGAATCTATAGTAATGGTAGACGGGTAAGAGAAAGCAAAGAACTATTTATATTAATTCGGTTGCAGGTAACATTCAAAATTAATTAGAAAAACCTCAACATCTTTCTTCGCCTGATGTCTACTCTGGGACAGGACCATGGACAAAGAATGCTTGCTTGCGCTCTCTATCGCGTGTAATATCATACAGGTCCTGTTTATGCCAAATATCTTGAAAAACAACATTTACAGAGATGTTCTCTTAAGAAAGCACGATGATGACAGATTGCTAAAATAAACTACAAATATATGAACATAGGAGTTCTTCTTAGTCTGCTATGAAGAGATATATGAGGAAGTTGACCTTCTCAGGGGATGGTTTGTAACATCTGCTGGAGACTGAGCTCTTGCACGCAGCTCCAATTGCCAACCATCTCAAATTCTGGACCTCCACTTGACTAACAGTACCCTTTTTTCTTTAAAACGACAGATTTTTAAAATTTTGGCTAACATACACTTAATTCGACCATTAAAAAAAATGTATCAATCTTTTTTGGCAAATGGCTTTTTCTTCTTCTAAACTTGTATCGTATTCGAATGCGAATCTGGTTCAGTTAGGAAGAAAAGTCAGAATTTCTATTTTTATTCGACATCATATTCATATCCAATGTTATGGTTATGATTTTCTAGTTTTAAGTCGAAAATTTCTTGAGAATATAAACAAACTTACCGGTGGAATACAGACGAACCATCTTCGACGAGGGAGGCGATCGAATGCTACGATCAATTGGATGCGATGCGTACCTCTCGAGCAAGATCGAATCAGTTTACTCAAAAAATTTATCCCCCTCATGTTTCGTTTGGCAGAAATCGTTCGATTATATTTGGAACTGTCTGGTTAGTTTTCAAACCGAACGGTGTTGATGAAGGAACTTTTGCCGGAGCTCGTGACGGCGGTTTTGTTCGAGAGAAGATGAAACGGAGGATAAAAGGCTCCAATAGCTCTCTCGATGTAAAAAAAGGCTCATATGTCCCTGTTATAAAAAATAATTTCTTTTTAATTTTCCTAATACGAATGTCTCTGATACTCTTTTACGTTCGTTTCTAGCATATATGGCTTTGGTCTTTCCCTCATATAAATTGTTGAACTTGAATCATTCGCTGCTACCTAACCAATATATGGAGTTTTGTGAGAGAAATGTGTGATACAAAGGAGGAAAAGAAGGAGACGAAACCAGAGAAGAAGAAGCTCGAGGAAAAGAAGGAGACGAAACCAGAGGAGAAGAAGCTCGAGGAAAAGAAGGAGACGTAACCAGAGAAGAAGAAGCTCGAGAAAAAGAAGGAGAAGAAAACAGAGAAGAAGAAGGAACTGGAGTCCGAGAAAAAGAAGTAGAAGAAAACAGAGTGGAGGAAGAAGGAATCAGAGTGGAAGAAGAAATCATAGAGGAAGAAGAAGGAACCAGAGAGGAAGAAGAAGTAACCGGAGAAGAAGAAGAAACCAGAGAGAAAGAAGAACTTGGATGTTTTTGTTTGCTTAAACGTTTAGGTTTATGTTTCCTTGAACTTGAATGTTTGTCAAAGCTTTGAACTTGGATGTTTGTGTGTTTTTGTTATTTTTAAGTACAACTTAGATGTATTGTGGTTTTTAGCTAAATGTTGATGTTTTATTGTGTTTTGTGGTTTTAGGTACAACTGGTGTATTAGGGACAACTAAGTGTTTTTACCCATCATATTTTAGCTAAGTGTTTTTGTGTTTTTGTGGTTTTCGGTACAACTGAGTTTACTAGGACAATTGTGGTTTTAGGAACAAAAAAATGAAAACATCGTATTAAAAAAATGTATTAAAAAAAGACGGCACGTTTTTCACATGGTGCCGCCAAAATTGTACATAGTCGTCCAGATGCACCTATGCCCAAATTGTACATAGTTGTCTAGATGCATATAGTTGTACTAAAATGAACATAGTTGCACCAGTTACACCTAGTTGTACCACGACAGAAAATTGCAAAGGAAATTATTAGTTAAACGTAGTACGTAGTTGTTATCATTCGCTATGTAGTTGTAATTAGTTATACATTGCTTTAAACTAAATATTTTTGATTTTACACATGATTTTAGGTAATTAAGGTACATTAATATAATTTCTTCTTGTATCTTTTAATACCTTTTGTGATACATTTTGTATCATTAATATAATTTTGAATCATAATTTTATACCATTACGACTATCAGTTTTACTAAGTTGTACAAATCAAAAACTACAAATATAGACACAATTGAATCTTGGATACCACTCTCGCTTTGAAACCAACTAGCCAAGTTTCGGCCTGGCACCCACTTATTCCTTCGGCGACGTTCTCCAACTGATGGAAACCTTGTTTCTTGTATTTTTTCCCTTTCTTTTGATGTAATTCGGAGGTAAGGCATACAATTCTTGGATACGAGCCGAAATCATTCACTCACAGTTGTACCAATTATCCCAGTTGTCCCAGATATTTCAGTTGTACCAGTTGTCCCCAGTTGTACTAGTTATTTCAGTTGTACCAGTTATCTCAGTTGTACCAGTTGTCCCAGTTGTTCTTGGTCTGCAAATCGTTCCCTGCAAATCTCAGTTCTAATTTTGGATTTTCTAAAAATTCAACCACTACAACCCATAAATTACCAATGTATGACCTTAATTGACCAACAAAACATGCTTACTAAACCAACGAACATTCAAAAAGAACCAATTTCAAAAATCTACAATTTTCTACAATTACTTGAATCTAAATGGTGGATGAGAAAGAATAAGAAGCGAAGCGGTGGGGGGGGGGGGAGAAAGAAGAAGAAGCGAAGAAGAACAATTACATTCTTGAACTTCAATCTGGTCGGAATGGATTGAACAAAGAAGAAATCCTAGGAGAAAGAAGAAGAAGCGAATAAGGTGTGGAGAGGGAGGGATCGTTTTTTTCTTTTTCTTTATGTTTTTTTTTTAATTAAACTAAATTTTCAACATTCAATTTTTAATAAAATAATAAAATAAAAGAAGGGCAACGATGGATTTTTGTATTTGTGTAATAGAAAGAATGTATGTAGACTCAACGAAGGGTATGAAGACATTTTTGTCTTCGATAAAGGATCCCAGCATTTGGTCCTGAAACGGAAGGAGGGAATCAATGGCTCAAATACCACTTTTTGGAAACACTTTTTGGAAAAAAATGATCTTATGTGCCACTAAATGATCTAATGCCACTACTAATATGATTTTCCATTTTTAACCTTAATGAAATTTATTAATAAATTAATATTTAATTTATTTTGTTCGTCGAACAATTTTTAATTATTTAATAATTTTTATAATTATTAAATAAAAATATAAACAAAACATGCATATATGGGACAACTAATACAAATGATACAACTAAGAGATATAGGACAACTGATACAAATGGTACAACTATTCTGTATTTGTATTTCTCGAAATTTCAATGTAGCCGAGGTAGTTTCAATTTAGCCGAGAGGATTTCACAACTTATACTATGAAAACCTCACAAATGACCATTAAAACTCCAAAATCATGTGGACAACTAAAACATAATAATTTATATCACGGTTCAACTACAAAAACTCTAAATTCGGAAAAGTACAATTATTAGGAACTTCGTACAGCTGGACACCTAGGTCGTACAGCTGGACACCTAGGGATGACACTTAGGAAAAACTATGTACAAAATTAACATAACACGTGTTACTTTGACTGATCCTATTTCCCTTTTTGTCGCACGTGTCCCCCTTTTATTGATTTTAATTGTATTTTAATTTATAGATTTATATAGTTATAACTTATTATCAGTTGTTCGACCAAAAAAAAAAAAATTATCAGTTGTAAGTAATTGTACCTAGTTATACTTATACCTAAATCCATTTTTACTTAATCAAAAGGAGCGACTGAGAATCTTCAGATTATCCTCAAAAATCAAAAACCCAAATTCAAAACTAACGATTTTTCACACATAATCAACACCATTTCATACAAATCTTACAACATAACAATCCCAATCAAACAGATTTGTTCACAACTTCCTCAATCAAACCAACAATATAAACCAACAGATTCATCTCGATTTTTCCTTCGCGATGGTGTCTCGAACTCGAACTCGGACAGATCCATGATGTGAGAGCGAACCGATTGATGGCTGAGTTGAGGCTCGCCGAAGAAGACAGGTGAGAAGTGGTCGACGATGCCGTAATGGCGAGTCGCCGAGAACAATGGAGGAGTAGTTGGATCCTCAGATTCAGCAGATCCACAGAGAGCAGATCTCTCGGCGAGGGTGGAGGAGCTCGCCGTGGTAAGGATCGGAGGAGTGGCTAGCGATGACCCAGAATCGACGGCTGCGTCAACGGAATCCAGAGCTCGTAATCCCGGCGAGCCTGAATGGACATAAGCAAACCAAGGGAAGGTGATGATGGAGAGTGCTTGTAGAAGCAGACTGCGACGACGGCAGCGGATTCGTCGAGATGAGATGTCGGTGGTTCAAAAAAAAAGGAAAATGTCGAAGAAGGAAGCGTTGAAGAAGGGAATAGGAAGATGAAGATAAAGTTGAATTGGATAGTATTCATGGGTCATTGGGTTTGGGTGTGTAGAATTGTGGTTGGATTGTAATATTATTGATGGACGGAGATAAACAAGGTATTTCCCAGTTTTCGGATTTAAACAAAAATCTAAACTAAAATAATTATTAGAACACGTCATACGGGATCAAATTTTCTCAGTTTGTGGCATCTCAGCCTGGCGCTCAGAAGGACGGTTTTGGTATATTTGCAATTCCAGATCTTACATAATCTTGTCATATATTGGGCTTTCCCGTATGTAGGCCCATAAATTAGCTATTTGTAAGTAGGGCCATAAATTTTATAAATTAGCTATATGTAGGTAGGCCCATAACTTTTTAAAATTTGAAAATTTACAACCAAAAAACTTTAATAAATTAGAAATTACATATATTTTTAAGAAAAACAAAAATTATTAGACAAAGGTACAACACAGTCATATTTGAAAATATAAAAATAAAAATTAAACAACATATTTTCAATTTTTGTTTTCCCTCATCTTTCATACGTGAGACAAACAAAAAGCAAATCTTACAACTTCTTCATCCCCGCGCATATTACCCTATCGAAAACGAACGTTGTATTTTTCACCTTTTACATGAACACACGTACTAGTCCTTTTTTTTAGTTTATTAATTTATACGCTTTATAATCCAAGCGTGACAGGCACATTAGCTTCTTGAATCCAGTTAACCGGACCTAACCAGTTAGCGACGGTGAAGTCATTAACCTCAGCTGCAGACTTAGCGATCTTAACCCAGTTAACTCTCCTATTAGTGATAGCTCCTGGTCCACGGTTGTTGTACTCAACGTACCTACATGTCTTGTGGAAACTTGCCCCATCCCAAATTTTCCAACCTTCTGGTCTGATCAAATCTCCGATCTCGGTGTTGATGATCACGGTGGTCGAGTATTGCTTCCACGGCCTTCCCAAGTATGACTCAACGGTTAACCTCTCTGCCGCTAGTTTCTTGTCAGGAACGATGCGGCAGTTTTGGAGGACAATACCGATTTTCATGGCTAATCCCTTTTCGTTTCCGTCGGCTGTGACCGTGTTGAATTGTCCCTTGTTTCCTTTACGGACGACGATGAGTGAGTTTTGGATAACTGTCGCGGATTTCCCGAAGATGAAATCGACTGTTCCTGAGACGACGATGTTTCTGTAGAATTGACGACCGTTGTTGACGTATAAAGTGTCTTGGTAACCGTCGAATCTGCAGTTGAAGATCACGGCACGGTCTCCGTTGACTCGGATTGCCACTGCTTGGTGTCCCATTGGACCGGCTGTGTTCTTGAATCCGATCCATTTCGCCATGAATCCTTCAGATTCAACCTCTATACGAATATACATAAAATGTAATAAATGAGTTATATTATATAGAGAGAAATGCTTGATTGGGATTTGTAATAGCTAGTAAGGGTTTGGGGAGACTTACGGACTGTGCCACTAAGAGAAGTGGTGGTTCCAGGGCTGAGCTTAACACTTCTGTTGTAAGAAATAACGGTCTTTCTTGCACCATCTCCGAACATGAAGATGTTGTTCTTCTTCTTCGGGATCACAACTTGCTCTCTGTAGATACCAGCCTTGATGTGGATGATGCATCGTCCTGGGTTTTTCTCGGGGCAAGCGTTAACGGCTGCTTGGACCGACTTAAACTGTCCGCTTCCGTCCTTGGCCACCACAAAGTTGGCTCTGATTCTAGCACCGCCACCGCCGCCTCTTTGGCCACGTCCAGCATTAGCCATGAGCTTCCTGTCAGCACCAGAAACCCATGTTGGGACTCCGGTCTCGTCAATGTCTTCAAGAAGACGGCGGGCAGGACCATCTGGGTCGGCCACGTTAGATTCGTCAACGGCAGGAGTTGCTCCTTTGTTGACGGGAGCTGCTCCTTTGTCGGAAGGAGCGAAGATTCCGCCTGTCATGTTCTTGAACTCGTCGACCTTGAGGTTAAGCTTGGCCATCGCGCTGACGACTGTGTGGAAGATGTCGATAGCGTTGCTGGTGAGAATCTTGGAGCTTGCAATGCCTTCTCCAATCGTCTTTCTCAAATCTTCTTCTTCGATATCGTCAAGACAATCGGTTTGGTAATTGTAAACACCGGTTAACCATTGTTTAAGCTGGTCGATTTTGCTCCCGATCTGGTTAAGATCTTCACCCATTTCCTCAACAATGGTACCGAGATCCTCAAGCGCGTACATGAAAACTCTCTTGCAGTAATCAAGAACGGCTTTGTTGTTTGGCGAGATGCTCGAACCCATGTTTCCTTCGGTTTTACCCGTGAAGTTTGATGATTTGGTTAATGCATCTTGGGTAGCGAGCATGAAGGCCTTGATCAGCTTGTTTGGGTCATCGCTCTTGACCGGCTCGAGAGTTTTGACACATGCGGCTTTGTCGGAAGTAGCCTGGCAAATTCCTTGAACCGCTTTCATCTGCGGAGACAGAGAAGTGTCGCCGTTTTTGTTAACGAAAGCAACGACTCCTATGACTACTCCGACCACTAAGAGGATGGAGGCCACCGAAACAACAACTTTTCCAATCATTTTTATGGTTTTTTTTTTTTTGGTTTTTTTTTCTCCCTCCGGTTTATTTAGAGGTTAATCGGAGAGGGAGGGGCTTTATTAGAGAAAAGCCAAGTTGTTTAATGACTTGGGCCAGTGAATATTATGATGGATTCGGGAGGTTTTTATATAATTTTTTGGTTTCTAAAATTAGGGACGTGCATGGAGAGAGAGAGATTTACGGTCGACGAATGGCTGAGAATATCGGGTCAAAAAAAGCTTCAATTAACTGACGAGATTATGTAATTGCTAAGTTGTGAGGTTTAAAATTGGTCACCGCAAGATAAATATGGCGTACGTCTCCTGATTAGAAGGTGTGGTGGCTAAATTGATGACTACAAATTAAAAGAACATAGATTAGATATAGATAGATGCAAAGATTAAGTGCAGTAATTAAACAAATAATTAAGAGACATTCAGGGTCGGTTCTATAATATGAGAATCTCTATTCGAACCAAAAAAAATCGAAAGGCTACGATATGTATAAAACCAAAAATCAAGTTACATATACATTTTCTTTAAAAAGCTTAATAAATCTAGTATCTTAGTTTTGTTAATGGACACTTACAAATTTGGGACCACGTACAAATACCTAAACAAATTTTTGTGATAATATATAAACTTGTTAAGCATATTGCCACAAACACTGTTTTCATAAGTTTTTGCCAATTGGACCTTAGGGACTTTGTAACATTTATTTCTCGATCAAGCTTAATTAAATAGAAAAATCCTTTATAAAACAAAAAGGACCAAATATACTAACATTGATTGTCATAAGGTAAAAAGTCAAATTAAGATTGATTTTCTGAATATTAAACATGTTTCCAGCTCTAAATCAACATGTTGATATCTTGATAAAGGTTTTGCAACCGGGTCCTTATCAAACCCTTCTTGGTAGAATGTCTATCTCAAGCCTTTATTTTCCTAATATATATGACCGTTCGATTTAAAAGCTTCTGACGGTGTATATATAGTTAGTGGTAGTTTACTAGCTTGAAGTTGTTAGTTAAGCTGTTAGAGTGATAGTTACACATTTAGGTGACTATTTTTATGTGAATAAACAAAGCTACTTTACAGTTTGGTAATTTAGTTAATGGGACGCATTCTTTTTTGCATTTCTCTCTCTCGAGCTTAATAATCATAATATGTGATCCACAAAAGATGAAATTTCTAAGTTGTTTTTCAAGATTTTGTAAAATATCTAAAACTACTAGCCAAGAAAAAATTATCGAAAGAGTCTATCACTACACACACAAACAAAAAAAAACAGGATTATTGTAGCAACAAAAATATATATGATTAGCAAGGAAATGGTATTCATCTTCGGCTGAGTAGCATGTTTGGTAAGAGTTCGTTGCTAACCGATATGGAATTAATTAGCGATTTTTTGAACATAATTTTGTGTGTCCTAATCCTAGATAATGATGGACGCATGTACTGTAGCCATTCAAAATTTAGGTCAGAAAATGTAGAATCAACGAAGAAGAAAATGAATTAAAATGTATATAAATAAAATAAATTATGCCAAAAACGTTATTAATTAAGTTTATTATTATTCGATAATCACGTTTTTCCATATCCTTTCCAACCACGAGGTCCATACATGATTATAACCCATAACATATTAATTACAAACATACATCAAAAGGAACCTTTCTTTACAAGATTCCTAAAATATCTGAAAACCCCAATCGATGCAAATTATTCATCACCATCGATGACGCCATACATTATATATATATATATATATATTAATAAATAAATCAATTGTAGTAAAACGACAAAGGTGGTGGGAGCAACGTATCGGTATCTTTCTGGTTAAGTTTGGTCTTAATGTTGAAAGTGTTAAAGACTTTGCCCATTCCAGCGAACACATCCACTGACTCACCACTCATTCTTTTCCCAAGCCCAATCCCTCCTTGAACCTCTTTCAACAACGTCTTGTCGTAAATGTCATCGAGACAAGTCGAGTGGTAAGTGAAGATCGAAGTCATCTTCTTCTTACATGTGAAGTAATTCTCAGCCATGCTCGTTAGGTTTTGTCCTGCGGCTTTCCAGAAATCTGTAAAGTCTTCCAAGGCGTTGTGTAGCTGTTTTTCGCAACCGGTGATGCAATTTGTTGCAAAGGCGTTTCCTTTGTATTTGGGTTTGATTCCGGCAAGGAATTTCAAGCCCCTTTTAACGGAAGTTTCTGCCGCCGTCGCTAGGTAACGGACCAAAACGGCGGGATCATCGCTTGGGACGCTTCTTAGGGTAATGCTACATAGACGTTTGTCTTGCACGACGCTGCAGATTCCTGCGACGGCCTTTTCGTGTTGTGGTGTAACGGCGTCACGTTTGGTTGGGACTACGTATGCGGTTGCGGTTAGGGCGATGCAGAGAATGAGAAAGGCGAGTTTTATTGGAGTGTTCATTGTTTTTTTTGTTTTTTTTTTGTTGTTCTTGGACGTGGATTGGAAAGGAATAGATAGAAAATGGAAGAAGAAAGGGTACGTATATATATAGATGTTTATATGGTTTTGCTAAATTTGGATATTTTTAGTTTTTGGTTTTAACTATTTTCAAAGATAAATGGATGATAATGAGTGAATTGTGGCGTTTTTAATCTGTGGACATGCCATGATCCTGTCTTCAAAGAGACACTAATTCTTCAACATTTTTTTCTAATTTCCGACAGAGACACTCATTCTATCTTTTGTTAGGAAAATAGGTGAGATTATAAGAAAATTATCTTAAAATACATTTAAGAAATAACCATAGGTTAAAAAAAAGAGAGGGTATGTCAACATAAAAATTAGAAGCTCATAACATTAACTGAAAGAATATTATAGTGTCTATGATTAACGTACGCTTTTACCACAACAACAATGGAAAATAATATTAGGCAGAGTCAGAAATGTTGTGGGGCAGTAAAAACAAGAATCCAAATAAGGGAAACGGATTTTCTTATTTTTGTAAAAAAATAACACATAACGGAGATTTATGCACATATGGGAATAAAAATTTCCGGTAAGAAGAGAAACGGCGGAGAAAGTGGTGTGGCTAATGTAATCCTTCGCCTGGAGCTACGGCTCGAGCGTTCAACAAAGGTTGAAGAGCTTTGACAACAATACTCATATTCGGCCTAAAATCTGCTTCATATTGCACACACAACGCTGCAACCGCCGCTAACTGCGTTTCATCACATAAGCAGAGATTCCACTTTGAGGTTAAGAACGGATCGTTTGAGTAAAAGCAAAATTTGAGATTATGAAAAAATTAAAAGTCCAAAGACAGTTTTGGTGATTTGTTTTATACCTTAGCAACAGCTTTTGGAGGGTAATCTCCACCAAGTCTTGCATCAATGCATTGTTTAACCTTGTCTTCGCTCAGTTTAGGTGTAGCCTGATGCATAAGTAACAGTTTTTTTATGGTTGAAAATCGCGGTATATGAAGACAAAAGATGTGTACGATTGAGAGAAATTAGTACCCATGTGACTAAACTTTGCTGGCCTCTGGGTAATCTATGATCGACAGGTTTTCGACCTGTAAGAAGTTCGAGTAAGACAACCCCGAAGCTGTACACATCACTCTTGGCATTTAGTTGCCCGGTCATCGCATATCTGTTAAGACAAAAGGAAGAGCATTTGAGACTCGAGAGCTCACACTATTACATGTTATCATCACAAGAAACTCTGCACCAACTTACTCAGGGGCATGGTAACCGAAAGTTCCAAGAACACGGGTTGAATGAAGGCGAGCTGCCATATCAGGAGCTTGATTAGAGAGATCAAAGTCAGCAATCTTAGCAACATCATCATCAAAGAGTAGGACGTTGCTGGATTTAATGTCACGGTGAATGATGTGAGGATTTGCTTTTTCATGCAAGTACTCAAGCCCTCTTGCAGCTCCAACTGCAATTTTCACTCGTTGATACCACGACAACACAGGACCTGGCTGTGCTCCCTTGACACCTTTTCTCCCTGAGGAATCATAAGATGTTAAAGCAAAGTAAAGCCCACAAAATAGATCTATTAATGTGTGCTTGGACTAGTTGTTTTTCAACACTGTACCATGAAGAATATCATGAAGAGACCCATTCTTGGCAAACTCATATGCAAGTATCCGCGAATTCCCGTCAACACAGTAACCAAGCAGCTGAACAAAGTTATCATGTTTCAGCCTCGACACCATGGAAACCTGCAAGCGGTGAAAATTCCCAAGGTTTTTAATTAACAAAGTTCAGACAATTTTGACATAATTGAGAAAACTAGCAAACCTGGGCAAGGAATTCATTGTCAGGCTGTTTGTTAGAATCCAACTTTTTAATGGCTGCAGGCTGATCATTATTTAGCACCCCGTAATATACTCTCCCATAAGAGCCTTCACCGATGAGAGAATTTGATCCAAAATCATCTGTTGCTTCCTTGAGTTCACTAGCAAGGATAACAGGTACTTCAATTGGCTGCACCTTCACAATTTGAGCGCCCTTTTGCGCGGTTTCAGAGGCGTGGTGCCTCCCATCATTTCCTGCAACAGAATCAAATCTTGCTTAGTAAGAGTCATCATTTCTGCAAAAAAACATACAATTCTCCGAATACCTCCAAAGTGTTTGGCTGTGTTCTGGCCTCCATAATCAGCAGCTTTATGCATATCATCCTCCTCGCAACAGCCAAAGCAGCTCATTTCAATCTGCAAGAGAACTGTTGAGCTACTCATATAGCAGCGTGAATTGAAAACCAAAAACCAAAACTTAATTCAGAATGGGAACACAAGTAGACAGCGAAACACAAAGGCAAAAAACTCAACTCGTTAGCTCATAACTACGCAACTTAAACCATAGCATCCTCTATCATTTCTAGTAACGGAAAAGCCTTACAATCTCAGAGATACGAAAATCCAAATCTGACGTCCAGGCGGGGATGAATCAAGCGTGAATTTGAAACACGCACCGTCACTAACCCACGAAGCGTAATCGAAACAGTAATGATACGCGATAGTCATGGCAAGACTCGAAAATCAAAGCATCACTTCCAAGTCCCAAATCGGGAAATCAAAAGGCAGAACAAGTAAAAATTCAAGCCAAAATAATATACAAAAGAAGCTTTTTGTTACCTCGATCCAAACAGAGAAAACACAGACGAATCAGTGGAAGTGAAAGGGAATATGAGAGGTTCCCGGAGATCTGAAAAAACGGCGAAAGAGGTGGAGTGGCAATCTTTGAGCGTACGAAATTATAAGGGAAGAATATTAAAAAACGCGGAAACTTAATTGCAAATAAGAAAATATATATAATTATTATTTTCGGCTTGATCATCGGTGGAGTGAAGCAGGTGATTAGATTAAACTTTGACTGGATTTCAACGCTGTCACTTGACAAGCGCCGTTGATTATTTGACAAAACCAAAAGCCAACGATCACGATCTCGCCACTTCATTTTTATCTGATTATTATTTTTATTTTTATGACATCTTTTATCTGATTATATTATCTTTTTCTTTTCTTTTTTGACATCTGATTATTTTTCGAATGCAATTTCTCAAAAAAAAAAGTCCGGAATTATCGTTTCAAAGCAACGGCGTGACTTCCGCCGTCGGCCGCCATTCAACGAACCATGTTTTTTTGCCGTTGGTAGTTTGGATTATTTCCGTTTTTTTGTCTATATGATTTAGATAAATGTCAATTTTGTCTTCATTACAATATAATGTGCTTTTTGCGACCAAAACTATTCGTTTCAAAATCCATGGTTGAAACTAATAAATATATTGATTATTTTCTTAACATGCATCAATCAAGATATATTAATTCTGATAGAGACGTCTCTTATGAACTAGTCATTGCAATTATACATTATTTTAAAATATGATGAACTAGTCATTTCCTAAAAACCATTAGTTATAACTACGTACACATATAGTCTTCATAGGTAGCTAGCTTCGTATGTTACGTATCGTTTTATGTTTCCGCGTTATCTTTTGATATTGCGTTGCTTTCGTAAGAAACAACGAACAAAATATAGATAAATGATATATGGGGTTTGGTGATCTTGTGGGTCGTATATATGAAGTCGTTATCGAGCATGTGAACAAAATATGGCCATGTTCGAGAGGAATCATGGTGTCTTTTTGGTGACCAGCTTTATTTTAACACTAAAATCTATCCTTCTCGAACCATATCATTAGCCGTTTTATATTTTCTTGGATTTTTTTTCATCTTCTTTTTAGATTATATATGTGAATTATTTGTCGAAACTTTGCCGCTGCGGTTGGTAGTACTTTTTAAATTCATCATTGTATATTTATTCGGTTCCTAATTCAATATATATATATTTTGATATTTTTTTTCTTTCTGAAAATGGCTTGACCTAGAACAGAAAGTATATGTCACACATAAGAAAATAATGATCAGCATCATATGAATGATTATAAGGAAATGTGGAATAAATCATACTTTAAGGACGATTATGAAATTACATAATTTAATGGAATTAGATCCGTTGAGGTTCTAAAGCTACCAAGACGAGGAACATGGAAGAATATGGTCCGACGTGGCGCATTGGATTCTCCGTTCTATTTCTCATGTGACTGGTCTCTTTTTGTACTCACACTAACAAAATTCGATTTTTCTTTTCTATATTCCACCTTAAATTATTAGAGGTACATCATAAACATTAAACAAGGATAGAGAACAAAAAAAGACGAGATTAAACAACAAACCAAATCTATAATACAGTATTTTTTTTTTATTAATTTAAGTGGGTTAGTAAGTGGGCCTAATATGAGTGGGCCAATAAAGCCCAGACCATTATGAAGGTTGACCCAATCGGGTCACAATAAACTTTTGTTTGTTTCGGTCAAAGTCAAACCGCGTTCACCCACACACACACCGACACTTTCTGTGTCAACTAGCGAATACTACGGTCGTTCACTAGTCGCTAAAACACTCGATCTATGCCCCCAAAGAAGTCGCAACCAACTAAAAGCTTATCGTACACCGCCCCACAGCCAACAGAAACTCTCAGTGCACGAAATGATCCCATGTTCCGCGAAGCAGCTGATTATTGACCTCCATTAGTACACTGTTTCACATGGGCAAAGAAAAGAGGTAGACAAAAGTCACAAAATAATTAATTGTATGTTTTCCTTTTTTTATCTTATAGTTTTTTCATATATTATTATTATTATATCAGTGTGGAAGTGGTCCCACCACTATTTTGTTTCCTAAAAATTAAAATTAATTTCTCTCTCCTACCATCACTCTTTCTCTCCCCTAACCTTTTGTACTACCCATAACCATTACCATACATACTCTTCTCCATCACGCCACAAACGCAGATTCACATAATCATCTTCTTCTTCTTCATCATCGCCACTGGCTGTTCAATTTCTCTGTTCGAAAGAGCTGTATTCTTGAGTTACTTTTCTTTGTATTGACTATTAGTGTTGGGACAGGTCAGTTTTCTCTTCTCTTGTTGTGGGGTTGAAGAGCTCTTGGATTAAATTATAGAAGAGGTTTCCAGGGCTCTTCTACGGCGAAAGGTCTTTGATTTATCGGTTTATTGGATTCTGGGCTTGTGTGTTGGGGTTAATTGGAACCATGGATTTGTCACTGTGTTCTTTTCTAGATTTCTGGGGAGGAATCGAGATCGAAGCCTGAAATTTTGTGTTTTTTCCTTTACCTTCTGATCTACAAAAGATCAATTGTATTTCTTATGTTAGTCTATTCTTTGATCTTTTGAGAGTAGAACCGCTTGATTTGGGGTAAATTGGTGGAGGTTATCTGTGATGGAAGCTAGAATTGAAGGTGAGGCTCAACATTATTATGGGTTTAGAGCCATGGATCTAAGGTCGGTAGGTAAAAGGAGTGTGGAGTGGGATTTGAATGATTGGAAATGGGATGGTGATCTCTTCGTAGCTACACAATTGAATCCTGGTGGTAGCGAAACCATGGGACGTCAGTTTTTCCCACTAGGAAACTCGTCAAACAGCTCTTCGTCTTGCTCTGACGAAGGGAATAATACTGAGTTAATGGTGACAAGAACAAGAGAGGTTGACAAGAAAAGAAGAGCTGTTGCGACAGGGGGAGATAATAATGGTGGTGCTCTTACTTTGAAGCTAGGAGATGATGGTTATGATCTTAATGGTGAAAGAGAAGGGAGCTCTGCGGCGAAGAAGATGAAATTCGGAGGAGGAGGAGGTGTGACAAATCGCGCGGTTTGTCAGGTGGAAAACTGTGAAGCTGATCTTAGCAAAGTTAAGGATTATCATAGACGTCATAAGGTGTGTGAGATGCATTCTAAGGCTACTAGTGCAATTGTTGGAGGAATTATGCAGCGGTTTTGTCAGCAATGTAGTAGGTACGCATCTTTTGAAGCCTCTAAAACCTGATGAAGTAATCGAAAAAAATGAATTTTAACTTTTATTGTTCTATCTTGCAGGTTCCATGTTCTTCAGGAGTTTGATGAAGGAAAGAGAAGTTGTCGTAGACGTTTGGCTGGGCATAATAAACGTAGGAGGAAAACAAATCCCGAACCTGGCGCTAACGGGAATCCTCTGGGTGATGATCATCAATCCAGCAATTTTCTGTTGATTAGTCTCTTGAAGATACTCTCCAATATGCATTGTATGTTATTTAATCTCTCATAAAACATTTCAGTTTTTTCTTGAAGTTGGTGTTTTTTTTTTAATTTTGTGTTCCATTGCAGCCAATCGATCAGACCATCCCGGCGATCAAGATTTGATGTCTCATCTTCTGAAGGGCCTTGTGAGCCATGCTGGTGAACAATTAGGGAAAAACTTGGTTGAACTTCTTCTTCAAGGAGGATCTCAAGCTTCCTTAAATATTGGAAACTCGGGTTTGCTTGCAATTGAGCAAGCTCCGCAAGAGGATTTAAAGCAAGCTCCTGAAATTCCTCGGCAAGAATTGTATGCCAATGGGACAGCTACAGAGAACAGATCAGAGAAACAAGTCAAAGTAAATGATTTTGATTTGAATGACATCTATATAAACTCCGATGATGGTACAGATATCGAAAGATCTCCTCCTCCTACGAATCCAGCAACCAGTTCTCTTGATTATCCTTCGTGGATACATCAGTCTAGTCCACCTCAGACAAGTAGGAATTCAGATTCAGCATCTGACCAGTCACCATCAAGTTCCAGCGAAGATGCTCAGGTATATAAGTCTCTTACCTCATCCATCATTGTCTGGATCCATTTGCCCACTGATAATTCACTGTAACCTTTTTTTTCCTGACTCCATCTTCAGATGCGCACAGGTCGGATTGTGTTCAAACTATTTGGGAAAGAGCCAAATGATTTTCCTGTTGTCTTGCGCGGACAGGTACTGTTCTGCTTGAGAACTCAAGTTCTTACTTTGTGATATTGGAACTTATATTGATGTGTTGATCTCTCAATATTCAGATTCTTGACTGGTTATCACATAGTCCAACTGACATGGAGAGCTACATTAGGCCTGGTTGTATCGTATTGACCATTTATCTTCGTCAAGCTGAAACTGCTTGGGAAGAAGTAAGCTTACTTTCTAATTTCTTTCTCTCCTCTTTGACATTTCATCTTCTTTTGTTTAGAAGTTCCAGACTCATGAACTTTCATTCTCTTTTGATTTTGCTTTGCAGCTTTCTGATGACCTGGGCTTTAGGTTAAGGAAGCTTCTAGATCTCTCAGATGATCCTTTATGGACAACTGGATGGATTTATGTTCGGGTGCAAAACCAACTTGCATTTGTATTTGACGGTAAGTTTTGAGATTACTTTCACCAGTTGAAGATTTCTCTGGAATTAAAAGTATTTATCGTAAATTCGGGGTTGCAGGTCAGGTTGTTGTTGACACTTCCTTACCGCTAAGAAGTCGTGATTATAGCCACATTATTAGTGTTAGACCGCTGGCTGTAGCTGCAACAGGAAAGGCTCAATTTACAGTAAAAGGCATCAATCTCCGTCGACCTGGCACAAGGTTCTGTTTCCTTTGAAGTTTTGGCCTTCCATATTCGTCTTCTTCTTTTTCTTCTTCTTGATATCTAACAGTCTTTGGTCAACCTTTTTTACAGGTTACTTTGTGCTGTAGAAGGAAAATACTTGATTCAGGAAACAAAACATGACTCCACGAAAGAGAATGATGATCGCAAGGAGAATAATGAGATTGTTGAGTGTGTCAGTTTTTCTTGTGATTTGCCTATAACAAGCGGTCGAGGATTCATTGAGGTGAGAGAACTTTCTATTTCTGATCTGATCATCAATAAAAAGTCACCTGTTTATTAATCTGACTCAAGCTTGCTTGATGATTATTTCAGATTGAAGACCAAGGACTCAGCAGCAGCTTCTTCCCTTTCATAGTGGTTGAAGATGATGATGTGTGTTCTGAAATCCGTATACTAGAAACCACATTAGAGTTCACTGAAACTGATTCTGCTAAGCAAGCTATGGATTTCATTCATGAAATCGGTTGGCTTCTTCACAGAAGTAAGCTTGGGGAATCAGACCCAAATCCAGACGTTTTTCCATTAACACGATTCAAGTGGCTTATCGAGTTCTCAATGGACCGAGAGTGGTGCGCTGTGATCAGAAAGCTATTGAACATGTTCTTTGAAGGAGCCGTTGGTGATTCTTCCTCCTCCTCTGATGCTGCGCTATCAGAACTGTGCCTTCTTCACAGAGCCGTTAGGAAAAACTCTAAGCCTATGGTCGAAATGCTCTTGAGATACGTTCCCAAGCAGCAAAGACACAGCTTGTTTAGACCCGATGCTGCTGGTCCAGCCGGTTTAACACCTCTTCACATTGCAGCCGGTAAAGATTGTTCAGAAGATGTGTTGGACACTCTAACAGAAGATCCCGCAATGGTGAATTTGATTTTTCCCTCTTTTCTTCTGCCATGAATTTGATTCTCAGAGCAAAAATCTTATCTTTTTGCATCTGATTCAGGTGGGGATTAAAGCGTGGAAAACATCTCGAGACAGCACAGGGTTCACACCAGAAGACTATGCACGCTTACGCGGTCACTTCTCATACATCCACCTGATTCAACGCAAGATCAATAAAAAGTCAACAACCGAAGATCATGTTGTGGTCAACATCCCTGTATGTTTCTCAGACAGAGAGCAGAAAGAATCAAAATCAGGTCCAATGGCTTCAGCCTTGGAGATCACCACACAGACTAACCAGCTTCAATGCAAGCTCTGTGACCATAAACTGGTGTATGGGACAGCACGCAGGTCTGTAGCATACAGACCAGCTATGTTGTCAATGGTGGCGATTGCTGCGGTTTGTGTCTGTGTGGCACTTCTCTTCAAGAGTTGCCCAGAAGTGCTCTATGTGTTTCAACCGTTCAGGTGGGAGTTATTGGACTATGGAACAAGATGAGTGTAAGTGTACTTTTAAGAATCTTCTAAGATATAAATATAAATGTTACTTATATAAAGGTGTGGTTTCTATATGTAACTATATGAGTATAAGATATAGAGACATGTTGGGTTTAGAAGATTGTTGTTGTTGTGTGAAAAAGCCTTGTCCTCTCTCTCCGGAACCTGAGGATTCTCTCTCTCTGATTAGTATATTTTTTGTTGACATAATTATAATTTTCGTTTTGTAATTTACAATGGAAATTATGTTGTACCAGTTATTTTTCTTCCTTTTTGGGGTTAGTGGTTCAAATAAATACTATGAAACTTGCATTCTTAATTTTCAAGCTTTAGATACATCATCACTTTACAAGTTAATACATTTACGACATCCTCAATGGTTGCTTCGATGCCCATTCCAATACTTTCATGACTTCTTCCTTCGCTGGTACATGAACTGCGATGCAGATCAGAAGCTTTAAAGCTGGAATCCGAATCTTACAACCTAAAGAAGACAGCTCGATCAGTCGCCTTGCAGCTCCAGCTTCTACTATTGCTCTTGAATGATCTTTGTGTAAGTAATTACTCGGGCAAGCAAATTTAGTGAGTGCTACAATTGCTTCTGTTGCTACCTCTGGATCTCGATGGCCAAGAAGCTTCACCAACCGCTCAATCATTGATGTATCAGAGGCTCTAAATGCTCGTGCAAGGTGCCCTATTAATGTGATGTATGGTATGAGTAGAGCCGTATCTCCATTTTCCTCAGTGAGAATATGGATTTGATTAACAATGGCCTTGAAAACGGGAGATTTAGACTTGAAAGCTGAGTGTCTCAACTCAGAGTCTTGCTCTGCCATAGCAGTAATCTCTAGTAAGACCATCAGGGAGTTGAATCTAACTTCTTTGTCTTCTATCTCAAGCAAACTTGAGAAACGCAAGAATCTTTTTGAATCGGTGATGCTTTTGCAGATAGATGAATTTCCTTTGGATAGCTCCCTCAAAGCTTTTGCTGCCATTGCCTTCATGTGCCAAGAATCTACCAGCTCTGGAGTCTTCTCAGAAGCCAAACGGCTTAACAGGAGCTGAATCACGTCGTGTTGTGCGAACACGTTTTGGCTCTCAGGGAAGCTCGCGACCAACACTGACGTGGCACAAGCTACCTCTGCTTGAGCCCTCATCGACCCTTGTTTGAGGATCTTAACGAATATGGAACACAATCCGTTACGGATCATAATCTCTGCGTATCTCGGGTTATCACTGGCCATTGATCTCAGCGACCTAGCTGCTTCGCAGGAGCCATCAAGTGTTCCCGAGTAGAGAATCGCCATAAGTTCATAGATCAAGAACAGAGTTGGGTCCTTCATGGCGAAGGGTGGGAGACCCAGCAACTCTTGTTCACCATCGTTCGAAGGAAATGAGACGTTGAGGAGCCACGAGACGTTAGTGATCGATCTTTCGAGCCGGATCAGCATCTTTTGGTAAGTGGAAACTTGGATGATTGCAAAGACGCGATTCCATAATTTGGGGGTGCACTTTTCGACGATAGAGAGAGACTTGTGAAGCACAGTCTCGGCGATTGTGATGACGTGCCGTGTCGGAAACTCGCAGAGATTGGAGCTACTGATTACAGCTTTCTCCAACAGCTCTAAGAGCTTTTGTAACTTGATCTTGACCTTGTCGCACTCCTTCTTGAAGACGATGGCTTCATTTGAGGCTTCGATAACTTGAACCACAAGATCAATCGCGGAGAGAAGGAGTTGCTTCACTATATCCTCCGCCATAGGAATAAAACTGAGTGAACGGAGATAATGTTGGATATTGTTGACCAAGAAGATAAATTATGTCGTCGTATTAGATTTTTTTTTAGCGTTTGTTGATATGAAGAGAAGAAGAGAAAGTCTTGTCTTTTATCCTCTGACTCAAGCATACTATCTCTTTCTATAAATTTTTTATATAAATTTTTTATATTTAAATTGTTAATTTTCTTTATGTTAAATATGAGAGAAGTATATAGGAAGAAACCAAGAAACTTCTATCTCCCTTCCTGCTCTTTGTTTAGTTGATAAATTTTTTTTTTTTTTAAATGATGAATGATCTTGTTAAGACGGATCACCTACATATCATTCTCTATCACGTGTTACTGTTGAAACCGTTTTAATAATAATCATTGCAATTCCATTCAGATTCAGACAGAAACATAAGCTCATATCAAAAGAGTACATAACATGATAAAAGTTTAATGATTGAGACTGAAAACCACAAACGATTTAAAGAGTTTTAAACAACATAAACGTAGTTAATTAAAACGACAGAACGACTCTTACGCCTTCTCTGCCTTGAGGGGCTTAACAACCTCCCAGGTAAAGTCAGGATCGTCCCTACCAAAGTGTCCGTACGCAGCAGTCTTCAAGAACCTCCCATTGCCACCTCTCGTGAGGTCAAGATTTATTGTCATCATGCCTGGCCTGAAATCGAAATTCTCCTTCACAATCTTGAGAATCTCCTTGTCTGGAATCTTCCCGGTTCCGTATGTATCAACAAAAACCGACAATGGCTCGGGGACACCAATGGCGTAAGAGACCTGAACAAGCGCCCTGCGTGCTAGATCGCTGGCTACAATGCTCTTAGCTGCCTGTCTAGCTATGTAAGCCCCGCTTCGATCCACTTTCGATGGGTCTTTACCCGAGAATGCACCACCACCATGAGCTCCCCAACCGCCGTATGTGTCGATGATGATCTTGCGTCCGGTTAAACCAGCGTCACCGTGTGGCCCACCAATGACAAATCTACCAGATGGGTTTAGGTGAAAGATGGTTTTCTCGTCGAGGTACTTCTCAGGAATCACGGGCTTGATCACATGCTCCTTGAGGTCACGGGCGATCTCATCGTTGGTGACAGTCTCGTCGTGTTGGGTCGAGATAAGAACAGTGTGAACACGGACAGGGACCATAGCACCGTTCTCATTGTAGTACTCAACGGTGACCTGAGTCTTCCCGTCAGGTCTCACCCATGGGCAAGTCCCGTTCTTCCTAACCTCAGTGAGGCGGGCACCGAGCTTTGTGGCCAAAACATGGCTCAACGGCATCAACTCAGGAGTCTCATCTGTGGCATACCCAAACATGTGACCTTGATCACCGGCTCCAATCTCCTCAGGGCGTTTGGTGAAATGACCATGAACACCCTGAGCAATGTCAGGGCTCTGCTCCTCGATGTTGACCAGTACTTTGCAGTTGTCAGCATCGAGACCCACGTCGGCTGAGACGAATCCAATAGCGCGGCAAGTGTCACGGACAATCTTCTCGTAGTCAACTTTAGCCTTAGTGGTGATTTCTCCAAAAACCATGACCATGTTGGTTTTGGTGCAAGTCTCACATGCGACTTTGCTTTCTGGGTCTTGCTCGAGGCAAGCGTCGAGGACTGCATCAGAGACTTGGTCACAGAGTTTGTCTGGGTGTCCCTCGTTCACAGACTCGGATGTAAATAGAAACGACTCCATATCTTACAAGCCTGCAACATTCTAACAAATATCAGATACAAAATCAAAAATATGCAGACATACTCCGATAAAACATAATGGAGGCTCATCTGTATAACGAATTCATGAGTTGAAAAGAGTTCAAAATCATATAATTAGGCAAATATTTCGCATAGATTTTCGAAACCCATGAGCAAAAACGAATCAAGGGATTAAAAAAACATCAAAAAATTTTGGATTTAGATTAATGGAATCTATTCGAAAATGAAACTCGACATCAAGTGGAAAGAATAATAGAAAAATAAATTCCGACACAGATTAATCAAATTAAGTGTAACCGTTAAAATCAAGATCAGTAACTGGAAACAGAGATTATTAAATCTATCAAATCTGACAACCATTAAATTAGTAAAGATCAAACCTAATATATGCCCTTAACCTAAACCAAACAAAACAGCAAATGATTGGCACAGATCTGGATCAAATGGTGAGAGGAATAGAGAGAGAGAGTTACAGTGATGAGAGGAGAGAGAAAGAGATAGACACAACAATACTGAAAGGAGAGAGAGAGAGAGAGAGAGAGATACTGTGATGAGAGGAGAGAGAGACCTGTGAAGAGCAAATCTAAGAGAGGAGCAGAGGAGCAGAGAAGCAGCCGACACACCAAAGCACTGGACGCAACCCTCAAAGCCATTGCACGTCTTCCTTTTATAGACCCCTTTTCTCTCTTCACTTTTTTCTTTTAACTAACTGGTTACCGGCTGAATCGGTCGGATATTTTCTAGTGGAATTCCATTATTCATTTCTACTCTAGAAAACAAACAATCTAACATTTAGAGTGATTTGTATTNAACTAGTGATTTGTAAATAAATTTTTAAATCCATTGTTATTAGAAATATTTTAAATAATAGATTTTAAAGGACTTTTAATAATTTAAAAATGTTTTTGTGGAGTTTCTTAATTTTAAAAATAAAAATTCAAACCTCATGATTTTAGAAGAGATTTCATAGAATTTTAAAAACAAATCATAACAACTTATCTAATTCACTAAAATCATCTAAAAAATTATTAAAACTCAAATCTTTTCAAATCCTCCTAAATATTAGATTGAATACAATCCATATATTACAAAGTTGGAATTTTACACATTGGAATTTATCCATCATTTCTAGAATTCGTGGCATAAATCATATATAATCTATATGTTTATCCGGTATGTAGTCTGTACTGCTGTACATTAAGAGAATATTACTTTTTCTTTTTACTCTTTTTACTCTTTTCTATATATTTTGTTTTTTTTTAATTGCAGAATAACTTTAGATGAGAAAAATAATAAGTTACTCCAATCATTTGATTTACTTCATTTAAAAAAAAAAGTATATGTAAAAAACACTAGGGATAAATATAAATAATAATACGTGCCAAACTTCATTGTAGTTTACTATGCTACTTTAGAATGTTATATTCCAATGTGGCCTAGTTCAACTCTTGAAAGGAAGAAACAGTTTGTAAGATCTCAGTATTAATCTAAATGCATATGTTTGAGTTTAAAGAAAAAGGAGACAAAGTTTGGTTTTGAAAACTTTAGAATTATAGAAGATGAAGTACAGAAACTCACAGATGTATTATGAATGAAGAAGCCAATTTGTTTCATCATCTTCTTAAAATTATATAAACAGCGGACACACTAATTTTTGTTGTGATTTTAAGCTCCAATGGGATAAGTAGCAGGTTTTTTTTTATAGTTTTGGGAATCCACTGGATGTCGTACAGAAACTCACAGATGTATTATGAATGAAGAAGCTAATGGTGAATCCCAGTCGTCGGATGTAAAACCTCAACGGTTTAGATCAGCGGTAGTTGGTGATAGAGAATGACAGTTACCAGTTTCCTCTCTATCCAAATTATATATATATTGAATTTCTAATTATATACCGGTCAATCACCAACCCCAGCCGGTAAATTCAGCTTGACGGCATGGAATGAATCCCATGATGTATGAGTCAGCACGTCACCAATAACCAAATATGTATCTTCTTTTTGCCTCAAAGTCAGTAAAGGAGCCACCAACCAAACCAAAACCAAAGCCGTATCCTAAACCGAAACTACTGTGTATAAACCGATGTGACGTGTCCTTCTCGTGGTGTGATTAGTGGTTTTTAGCTCAGCAGTCGGTCCACATAATTATGACTTAATTCAAATCATTTTATAGCTCAACGTATTTGCAGATCGAAGATTGATGTTTCATTTTAGCAAAACCAACACACACAAAAAAAAAGATTACGATGTTTCATATTTCTAATGATAAATTCCTTGTTAAATTAAATTAGATCGGTTCAAGAAAAATATCAGTTTTTAGGCTTCGCTAATAGCAAAAATACACAAAAATGCGGTGAGCGTGGATCGAACACGCGACCTTCAGATCTTCAGTCTGACGCTCTCCCAACTGAGCTATCCCCGCTTGGTTATTAATGAGGTAACATCTAACATAATAATCTATATTCGTTTGACTTCGCCTCTTTCGAGAGAGAACGACGAAGAAATCTCCGGTGGGCGAAGATGAAATCTTTCAAGGAAAAATTCACGTTGGTTTCGTGCCTATTTCACGTTGGGTTATCGTTCAATTTAACCCTCTGGACTTGTAAATTTCGGAATCCAATTTTGTTTGTTTGTTTAATGTGTTGGATATTTTGCTGAGAAGTATTGCAAAACCGATCTGCCTGCGATCCAAGAAAAGAAGTAAAATTTCATCCCGAGTTATATATTTCATAATCTCTTCATCATCGTATTTTCCATGTGACAGACTTTTATATGAAATAGTTTCAAATTGTTCATGAGAACGAACAGTCTTTGGCAAAAGATGATATTTTAATTGACTTTCATGTTAGGTTTCTGGTTCCACGATATATTTTCGTGCTAGATAGCATCTGTCTCCTGTTAAAGCCTTTATTAGTGTTTGTGAACAACACTCTGCCTCAAACAGGTGAGTTTCTGCAACTGGGTTTTCTTGTAGGCTATCTAGGCAGAGTTGTTTAATGTCTAGTGTTTTTCTTTGTCTCGCTCTGCAGCTGCTCTAATGGACTTGGTCTACGAATCTTACAAAGGCGACGAAGATGAATTCGTTTACATGTGCTATAGCAGTGAGAAAACCTTCGGTTAAACCAAACGATGTTAGTCCATATACTTCAACATAAGCTTTGTTACATCAAAAAGACACAAAAACATTTGTAAGCTTATATGACTGTTTGATCATTTAAACTTGGTTCATCTGTGCAAAAACTTTCTACCACGAATCTCTTTTCAAGCTTGTATTTCCCAAAAAAAAGGGCTCCTCTTTGTCATACCATTGTTCATTTTCCTGAGAAGGCAAAAGAGACCAGAGATTGTGTTACTAGGAGAACAGTTTTGCACTTCCTCTCCGCCAAGCACCACGAAGTTGCAATCCACCGCCAGAGCTCTGGCTACTTTTGGAGTTATCATTCTTAGATGCTGGTTCAGGCTCTGGGTTAGAATTCCTAAGGTTTAGTACTGCAGCCATTGATTTCTCGCCTAGACGTGCTCTGTGAAACTTTGAAGTTTTCTTACATTGCTTGCCTGTGTTAGCTAATCCCACTCCAGCTGATGAAGAATCCATAATTGTTGTCACTTTTGTTTTGCCTTTGTCTGAACGATATGCATTCTTGTCTTCATCCTGAGATTTGTCAGAGAATTGAAACTTAACTCCCATGGAGTCACTGCTACTTTCAACCTTCACAGCTTTCCCTTTGTTTTTCTTCAAATCGCAACTCTCTTTCGCCTGAGAACTGCTCCGCACAGTGCACCTATTCTCCACTGTATTGTTCCCTCTTCTCAAGCAAGCACTGTGGGTATCAATGAGCTCCTTCTGTCTCTTAGGGTCAGGGCAGAGTCTAGCCATATCAAGAACTAAGTGAGACAAGCCATAGCCTTTCACATACTCTAAGTAAGTTCTTGCATCGATTGAACCATGACGATACTTTCCTGATGTATCCTTGAAGGCCATGAATAATTCTTCATCGTGACCGAGGCTGGCACGTATTAATTCAACCAAACTCTTGTTGGCAGACTGTACATCAGAAACACCTTGTGGTTCTTGGATGTTCGACACCTTAGCACTGGCGGATGATGCCTTGCCATTTTTCACAGCAGAAATTGGAGGAGAACCAGAATGAGAAGACTGATCTACTGATCTTGTATCAGACATTTTAGGAGTTGACGATGAGTGATGATTCCTCTTTGCATTGCCGGAATTTGGTGAAGAACCAGATGAACATCCACCAACTGCAGTATGTTCATTACGAGCATCCTGTGGAACTGCAGAAGCAAGAGTTCTAGTAATTTCAACCCTGGCATGGTGCCTAGTTTGAGATTGAGATTGAGCAGAAGCACTAAAAGATTGTACACCGCTTGTAATAGATGCTTGCGTCGGGCCATGGTATAACGCTGGCCAGGCTCGAGAAGGCCCAACAGTTGCACTTCTATTTGTTTGATGTCTTAGATGAGTAGTAGTCATGGTGTTACTAAATGAACCCTCTAAGTTCTGTCCAAATCTTGTTTGGCCACGGTTTGCTTGCACAGAGAGTGGAGGAAAAGAAGATTCTCCCAGACGTGAACCTCCAGAGCTCCTCATAGGTTGAAGAAGAGGATGACCATCGTTAATGGCATAAGATGCTTGAGATTCCAGAACTGCAAGACTAGTCTCGAGACGAGATGATGGTCTTCTTCCACGGCGACTGTTCTGGTATTGGAAAGCCGCTTGTATCTGAAACAACCAAAGATTGAACATAAGCAAGCAAAAGTTAACACGCAAGAGCGATACTCTGAAAAAGATACATGCCTGTAGCGATGCGCTTTGCTGAGACCGGGACATTCTACCTCCATGATCAATAGAAGTATGCCTCTAAAAAAAGTGCAAGTGGTCCTTTAAACATCACTGTGTGTCACCATAGAGCAGAACATAACAAATAATGGGGAAACAAATAAAATAAAAAAGGGTTTACTTTCAACTCAGCTTCGATTTGAAAAACTATGAACTTCTTAGCAAGGCAAGACTCGTCTTCACATAGAAAATGGTCGCTGCGGAAATGAGCCTGTTGCAAAAACAAGCGAGTGAGAAACATTTACAGATAAAAAGAGTCAGAACCCAATGCAGCCACGATATTAGACCATAAGATTACATTCATACCTCCAAATCATCATAGTTTCCATAATATTCATATTGTCCCGGTTTCAGCCTGCAATGCCAGATTGAAGCAGATGAAATCATTTCGAGGACAATCAAAATTCACAACTTTAATAAATACAAATTTCATTTACCTTTGGCATATATGACAGGTGTAGTGGTCTCTAGACATATGAGTGTATAGCTCATTGCCACCATAGAATGGAGTCTGACAGAACTCACACATAGGATGACCAGTGAAGCCTCCTCTTTCACTCTCACTTCCATCCACTTCCGAGTCACCGCTAATTATATGTTGATTCAGTTGTGCCTTAGTAAATAGCTTTTGCTCACAAATGAATACCTGTCATAACAAAAGTGTGAGCTTGTTAATGAGAAATCGTTAGCAGAAATCTAAGACCAAAGAGGGTAATTTCGGATCCTGACCTTACGACCTGCAAGACATAAACTGCACATATGCAATTTGTGCTGATGATTTAAATGATCCTTCAAGTGTTCAACGCTCTTAAACCGCAAACGATGGTTAGATCCATCCTTTGTTTGGCTCTTCTTTGTCGTGTCACAAGAGGTGCACGAGAGTCTGCACATTGCCTTAATCCTTGTGTACTGGTTCAAGTCATCAAAGAAAACTTTGGTTTCCTCATGATACCAGCCACATCCTACTTGACCTTCCTTTGGTTCTGACGGGAAGGTCGAGAAATCAGTAATTTTCTTCGTATAATCACCAAAAGCCTGCAGGGGAAAGAGCAGATAGTGTAAATGTAGCCCGAGATTCGAGTAATTTCAAGCAGATTTACAAGTTTTAGTTTCAGTTCCTCACACTATCTTAGCAAATATTTCTCGGTATTTTTGCCACTAAAGAGCAACAAAAAGTTGAACATTTAAGAGATAGTAAAGGAGAAAAGCCCTAACCTTTGTAACGAAGACGACGGGACATTCGGTTTTGCAGATACAGCACCGGCGATCGCCGAATATGAATCGGAGACGAACGACGCATGTAGAGCAAACCTCTCGGTGACCACAAGATCCGTAAGCAACCCATCCGAGATTCTCTGCGCAAACGGCGCAACTATCATCCATGTTTTCTACTGTGTTTCCGACTCCTACGACGCAACAAAACCCAGAGATTACAAGTGAGAAATGGTACGAGGAAAAAGAAAAGGCCAGACGAAGAATCGCAAAAGTCCCTCTAGCCTCCCAGAGACGAAAACAAAACAAATACTTATTAATATTTAGCAATCATAACGCTATATCAAAAAGGGGATGTAGCTCAAATGGTAGAGCGCTCGCTTTGCATGCGAGAGGCACGGGGTTCGATCCCCCGCATCTCCACCCTTTTCATTTTCAAATGATAATGGGCCCACCCACTACTTTACCACTTCGTTTCAGTGACTAACTATTTCTAGTTCCCCTAAATACATCTCTAACAAAATCTTTTTATGCATCCTCAATCGAGCTATAAAAGAACACAACAAAATATATCAAAAACGAGAGAGAATATAATTCGCCGAATAAATTAAGAAATTTTTTTTTTAGAAGCAAAAAAAGGAAGAGAAAAAACAAAACAAAAAATTTGGAAGATTTTGCGAATGGAGTATTCCATTCGATTTCTAGAATTTTCTTTTGTATCGAATGGAATATTCTCGTATTGTCATGCTATGGAGACTCCTTCTACTTCTTGAATTCACTATCACTACTTTTATAAACTTTAACCCATTTCATTAATCAAAGCTTTTGTTCTACAACTGAGACCAAAGACCATATGTGTTGCATTTCAGCCAACTGGGTACAAAGATCCAAAGATTAAAGCATATCAATGTTTATAAGAGAACTATCTATAGGAGAAACATATCAATGTCTGAAGTGGCTCTTGAAACTATGTCATTCTCGGTATCTTCTACCAAGTTTTCGTCAGGTAATATTAAATAGGTTCATGAAAAAATCTCTTTGCTTTTTGTTTTAGTTTACATTCCTTATGATTGGTTTGATCTAAGGTATTGAAGATGATAAGAAGTAGGAGGCATTGGTTTTCCCTAAATTTGTTGTGATGCGTCATAGAGGATTTAGTATGAACATGCTTCAATCTCTGGATGAGATCAAAATGAAATCGATCAAAGAAAAATCTGTTATTTCTTTCAATGTTGCTGCTTGTTTCCCCATTGACTATATTGATGATGTCAATGTTGCTGAGTTTGATGATGTCCAGGTTTGCTTTTTCTCCCAAAAATCTGATCATGTTTTGTTTCTATCCGGAAAAAGCAACAAATCATATCAATGAATCGGCCTTAATTATTTTGTTTCTGCATTTTCTTTTGCTTTTTCCATGTAATAATTAATATGATCTCTTTTCCAAATGAAACCACAATTTTTAGTGTTGAATAAAATTATTTTTGTAAATTGTAAACACAAACGCTAAACATGCAAATGGCAGAGTAGAGTAGCACATAGGGGATGTAGCTCAAATGGTAGAGCGCTCGCTTTGCATGCGAGAGGCACGGGGTTCGATCCCCCGCATCTCCAAAAATTTTGTTATACATTTTCGTTTTCTATTTACAAGCCCATGCCCCAGTGACCCAGTCTGTTCAACCTATAAGCCCATTTGTTTTTTTTTTTTTGGGCACATCGTCAATAAAGGGTAATCACGTAATTTAATAAGCGAAGTCCAAAACCCTAGCCTCTACCTCACCATATAGAAGCACATAAGTTTAACATTTGCCGTTCGCTAGCCTAAAGCAAAGATGCAGATCTTCGTGAAAACCCTAACGGGGAAGACAATCACCCTCGAGGTCGAGTCCTCCGACACCATCGACAATGTGAAGGCCAAGATCCAGGACAAGGAAGGAATCCCTCCGGACCAGCAGCGATTGATTTTCGCCGGAAAGCAGCTCGAGGACGGACGCACCCTCGCGGACTACAACATCCAGAAGGAATCGACGCTTCACCTCGTCCTCCGTCTCCGTGGTGGCGCGAAGAAGAGGAAGAAGAAGACCTACACCAAGCCTAAGAAGATCAAGCACAAGCACAAGAAGGTCAAGCTTGCCGTTCTCCAGTTCTACAAGGTCGATGGCTCCGGCAAGGTCCAGCGTCTGAGGAAGGAGTGCCCTAACACTACCTGTGGTGCTGGGACTTTCATGGCTAGCCATTTCGATCGTCACTACTGTGGTAAGTGCGGTCTCACATACGTCTACCAGAAAGAAGGAGGCGAAGAATGATCTCGCTTATCGATAGATCTATCTTGGAATACTGCTTTTTTTTAATTTTGGGAATTTGTGTTTGTGCTATTATGGATCTTATGTTGAACATCTATGGCTCTGGATTTCGCATCTAGAACCGGAATTTCTAGGTTTGTTTTATGGATATTATGCTCTGCTTGTTCGTTAATTCTTGTTCAGTTGATACTAATTCACTCACTACTCATGTCACCATTGCTTAATCATCTATTCAAATCTTATTGCATGATTGATAGATAGAGAGATTACAATGTTTGGCTATGAGGGTACTTGTATTAGGGTTTAACAAAAGCATTTGGGAATAGATATGGAAAGAATGAGTTCTTGGCTTTTACCATTGCAGCATAAGCTCCATAGCAAGGGATGTGAGCAATTGCCATGCATAAGTACCTGAGAACAGCAATGTTCATTTGTAGACAGCTACAATAGTTTCTGAAAATTAATTCCATTTGATGAATATAGTTGCATACCATAGTGGAGCCCATGGCCTATCAAGCTCGAGGAATGGATAGGGCCACCTAAGTAGATACTAGATGGGTTACAATATATCTTAATACTTGCTTCGAGTAGAATAGATTTTATTGTGATGTGTTGTGGCTAAGGATCATTAGTGCTTACCAAGTGAAGCCACATGCGTGGATGATCCATTGGAAGACAATGTAGAGACAACTCCATATCACAAAATATCCCATTCGAAAACAAGGGAACGGCTGAAACAAGAACAAAGCATATGTTATCGGCTCTTTCTTTAAGATCTCTTTTCTTGTTAATGTCAATTGCTTACAAGGCTATTGAGTACTGTGTCGATTAGGAGGAAGCCTGCATTCGCGGTGTGCATGCAAATCATCAACTGCTCGCGCATAAATCCGATAAGTCAGGTTGATTTTGTTTACAGAGAGATTAGCTTAATGTTCGTACCATGTTTAAGCCAAGGTGAGTATTCGATAGGTAAGGAACTATAACTAGCCAAAACACAACGTCCGTGAGCACCACAGCCCCTGCACTTGTCTGCAACACAAATCAGTGTCTGTGTATAAAGCAAAGTCTTGGATCTCTGTGCTGACACGGACCTGAAAAATTGTCTGCATGAAACAACCATAAACCCCTAATCTTTGCCTGAATTCATCTTCGACCTTGTCTACAACCGCATCTTCACCATTTTCCAGTGTTAGCTCTTTGGAATATTCCAAGCAACCATATACCGAAGCTAAAACCCCCACCTACAGAAACACCGATTAACATCAACGAAATCTCGATTTAACATTCGAAAAGCGTTAAGCTGCTACGACGTACCGCAAAGTATATCATCACAAGCATGAAGGTCCATCTGTTATAAAACCAAGCAACACTAGTCAAATGACGAAATTTTGGGTCGGATTTAAATCAGAATTTTGGGCTTAAAACACTAAAGAAGAAATTTCACTCTGTGTAATAGACGAAGATGGTTGTATCCCACTTGATGACGTCCCAAGCCAATAGAGCAGCCATGGAGAGAAAAGAGATGGAACGAGTGAGGAGAAGCCAGCCAGGGTGTAACCTTCTCCAGCAGCTGGTCCATAACCAAGCCGAACCAAGGCTCCCTGACTCTGATCTAGACAGTAACAAGCTATTGAGCGCCGTAACTTCAACGTCTATGCAGCCTCTTTCTCTGCGCAGCAGAAACCACAAGGACGCAACGATTGCAGCCAAGACTATACCAAAGCAGATGAAATCGTACCAGTAAACGATCAATGCCATCATTTACTGCTGATGAAAAATTATTTAGTTGGCTGGTTTCTTTGGTAAATGAGAAGGGTTTTAGAAATTGAAAGGTTTTGATTGAAGTACGGAGTTGATTATTTCGGCAGTTGGGTTGTTTTCGACGTGAGACGACCAGCAGTTTTGACCGTTTGGTACTCGTGTAAATTGACAGTTAGACAAAATATGGATATGCTCCCTTGTACAATAATATTCATGAATTTTTTAAAAAACTAAGAAGTGATAAGCTGTATGAAAACAAAAATCTAGAAATCTCAAGTGCCTAATATAGAGGCCATCTACAGTTAAATAATGATTTCATATTTTGGAGTTGAAATTAATTAATGTTTTCCCTTGCTTTATTCAGGTTTACTTTATTACATACATAATTGCTTAAGTATGTGTGATCTTGAAATGGTGAAAAAAAAAACAAAAAACAAAAAGCCTAAATATATCACGGAATGTAATAATCTCCCTATAAAGTTATTTATTCATACCACATTATTACATTAAAAAGGTACAAAAGGCCCGATTTTTATTTATTAAAAGAGTATTACGTCCCCTTTTTGTTCTCACATTGGCTTAATTATAACCACCATCCACCCCCAAATTCTGACCGCTGATGTAAGCCGAATCATCAGAAGCCAAAAACAGTGCCACATGGCGAGCGTTAAGCCAAAAACAATCCCCCTCGTCGTGGCTAGTGAGATAGAGATGAAGCCCTTGCCTGAGTCCGGACATTGTTGAGAGATTTCAAAGGATACACACATGCACGGAGTTATACACTTATATAACTTATGAGCAAGACTTGCATTTCACAGTTAATTACTTTTAAACAAAAAATTATTGCCATTGTCACTTTATTTTAAATATTATCGAATTTTAATTTATCAGACATTTATGGATCATATGTAGTGTTTAAACAAGATGTCAAAAGGAAAGAATGAGTAAAAATTTGAAATTTGAGCATTTCCATATGATAATTTTGGAATGGTACTTCTTTTATTCTTTCTAAACTATTATACCATGTTCCAACAGAAAAGTAAAATTAGCTAGATAGATGATTTTGGGAATAAATATGGATTTTTTGCTGTTTTGTCACTTTATTAAAACATATTTAGTTTTCTAACGTTTTGTAAAAACTGCTAAAATATCTAACACTTTGTGTATTATACACCGTTTGACTTTCCAGTCAAATTCTTGTATAGTACTGCACGAAAGCAAGGGTGTACAGTAGACGCGTATATCAACAAGAGGTAAAATGGTTATTTGTCACAGAAAAGGACAAAAAAAAAAACAATGTTCAAAGCGTTAAATCTGCAAAAATGTTTTGGGAAAATTACCTCTCATGCAAATACTTCGATAATATATTTGAGTGCATGTCCATGATATTATTATGTATATAGTACTTTTTCTACACTACTACACGTACATTTTTCACATTGATGATCTTGGGAGAAGATAATAACTCGTTTAAACAAAATTAGATGTTTATTCGATCATCTTAACATTACTGAAATCAATTTACATTAGATAAACGAATCTTATTTTGTTTAAACGAGTTATTAAACAAAATAAGATGTTTATTCGATTATCTTAACGTAAATTTGTGTGGGAAGTCTGGGTCTGTGCCAAGTTTGGTCCAGACAGTTTACATGGTAGTCCAGTAATAGGCGATTTGGTTACCCCTGTCATTAGTCGGAAGACATTCCAAACTCGAGACAGGTGGGGTAGTGACCCATTTGGATCTCATGGCCCGTTGACCCGAGCCCAAGTCGGAGCTTATGGTGTTTGTTGAACATGAGAGTAGTCTACTCTGTAACTCCTCGGTGCGTTCCTACCGGGGCTGACCGGATCAGCCGATAGGGCATATCAAAAATAAAATAAAAAATGAATGTCCATTCTACTATATATATTTTACTCATCTAGTGTTGTGATAACTATTTGCAGCCTAAACAGTAACATCCCAAATGCCATGTTTTTTGAACTAACCGTGTCAGCCATTGTAAAAAAGTTAACCCGAATGGCTAAATAGGAAGAAAATAAAAGGGTGAATTGAGTGTATATGGTCAGTTGACCAAAAAATTAGAAAAATATTAATTTGAAAATGGCAAATTAGTTGTCTCCGCTGACCACGAGATTTTTTACCCGTTTTGCCGCTATCTCAACTGACGTCAGCGAAGTTATATTTATCAAGAAGCATTACATATATGCTCTGACACATACATGAAAGAGAAGAGCAAGTTGAGTTGAGGGCATTAAGTGCTCTGTCGGAGCATTAAATGCACTGATGCTGCAGCATATCTTTCGCCGCTAAATGAGTTAGCATAGTTATCGGCGATACCATTCATTAATCCGGCTATCGTGTTAATCCAATTATCATATCGCGTTAAGTTTATGTTTATCGTGTTAACCTAGTTATCAAATCATACAAAATATACATGTTTTTAAAATTGTATATATAAGTATGATAAAAAATGATTAATGTTTCTCTTACGTAATTGACACGACAACAATTATAACAACATATTATATAGAAGTCAAGTTAACAATTCGAGTTAACGTATAACATTATTAACAAGTCAAGTTAACAATTCAATTTAGCATATAACATCGTTAACAAGTAAAGTTAACATGTAGACATTGTTAACAAGTCAAGTTAACGTATAATATTGTTAACATATCAGGAATTGTATTGTGAAGTTGCAATGGGTTTATCAAGAGAACAAGTCATTTGCCATGTTAATAGGATCTTGAGACATGAAAGGTCTGTTTACTAACTGTTAACAAAGTTAACATCGTCGCCGAACCACCAAAAGAAAGAGATCCGAATAGCTCAAGNTTATCATATCGCGTTAAGTTTATGTTTATCGTGTTAACCTAGTTATCAAATCATACAAAATATATATGTTTTTTAAATTGTATATATAAGTATGATAAAAAATGATTAATGTTTCTCTTACGTAATTGACACGACAACAATTATAACAACATATTATATAGAAGTCAAGTTAACAATTCGAGTTAACGTATAACATTATTAACAAGTCAAGTTAACAATTCAATTTAGCATATAACATCGTTAACAAGTAAAGTTAACATGTAAACATCGTTAACAAGTTAAGTTAACGTATAATATCGTTAACATATCAGGAATTGTATTGTGAAGTTGCAATGAGTTTGTCAAGAGAACAAATCATTTGCCATGTTATTAGGATCTTGAGACATGAAATGTCTGTTTACTAACTGTTAACAAAGTTAACATCGTCGCCGAACCACCAAAAGAAAGAGATCTGAATAGCTCAAGGAAGAACCACCGGCGTCGCATTTTAACCTTCAATAAATCACCGACCATCGACATGGATAACTATCTTAACGACCACGACGAGTATCTGAATCTAAAATCACAAGGGTTTTGGGTAATGATATCGCGAAAGATTGTTCTAAAATCAGATCTAAAATCCATCATAATGATATCGCAAAATCCACACGGAAAGTCAGATCTAAAATCCATCATCATCAATCTTTAAAAATGGATGATGATGAACACTCGATGGGTTTTGGGTAATGAGAAATGGATGTGAAAGATTGAATCTTTGTGGGTTTCATGGGTTTTCAACTATAAACATCGTTAACAAATCAAGCTAACAATTCAACTTAACACATAACATCGTTAACATATTCACATCGTTAACAAGTCAAGTTAACAATTCAATTTAGCATATAGCAATGTGAACAAGTAAGTTAACAATAGTTTTTTTACCAGAAAATCATAAAACAAATTAGTAAAGTTTTTAATGGTTGCGCCTGGCTCCGTCGCCTCTCGCTTCCGGTGCCGGTTTCACATCCTTCGACGGCATTACCGCCGTTCGGTGAGTTCCAACGGCAAATCAGCAATACGGTAAATGCTGCTTCCAAGACGAACCACGAGTAAGGTTTAATAAATTAGTGTAAAATCCAGTTCTCGAGAAGCAAATTCAAGTCAAAGCGAGAGAGAATTCGAGAAATCTAGGGTTTGCTCAGATAGGGATAAAAAGAAATTTGAAAAGAGCTATGAACAAAAACACGAACCTTCTATTACAGAAAATGAAAATCCCAATCTTCTGCTTTTTCTTCTTCTTTTTCTGGGGTTTTTGTTTTTTGAGTTTAAGAGTGGGTCTTTTACACGAAATTTTGATCTTGATTTTTTACAAATTTATGATTTTCTTTACAGGATGCAGGGAGAAGATGAGGATGAACAGAGAGAATATGAGGATGAACCGAGAGATGAGGATGAACAGAGAGAAGATGAGGATGAAGAAAAAAAACAACATAATCTATAAAGGATTAACTCTGCACATGATTTCCAAAGGCCCACCACTTCTACGTAATCACTCTAGCCACCAACTACTACCTTTCATACAAATATAAAGATTAGGGAGTCTTTTCTATGTGAACAGAAGCGTTCGCACAGTTGCAAAAAGGGAACTTAATTTTAAAGTTAAGAAATACTAGATCTCGCAATTACTCAAAATAAAATAAAATTCCATGAGATTGTTATAACTCATAAGCACACAGGTCACTCCACATGGACGACATCTGCAAATTCCGTGTTTTTCACATGTCTTCCCACGGCACAAAATATATAATAAGATAGTAAAACAATAACCGGAGAATCCTTGCTACAAAAAAAAAAACAATAACCGAAGACTAAGTTTTTTTTTGTTCCTTTAAACTGATTTTATTGATATCAATCGACTGGAATACATGAGAAATACAAGTGAAACAGAAATACTAAGTTACATAGAATGTTTATGGAATTTTTCATTAATACAATTAACGCCCAATATTTATTAATTTCTTCACGCCAGCTTAACGACGCTGTAACCACCGTCAACCGCCAGATTCTGGCCGCTAACGTAAGCCGAATCATCCGAAGCCAAAAACAGAGCCGCTTGAGCCACGTGGCGAGCCTTGAGCACCACACCTTTCAGAATCCCAGTTGCGGCGCAATATCCCTCCACCATCCTCGCCGTTTCCTCATCACGGCTATTGATCCCCGTCGCCACCGCGTACGGTGCAACACCGTTGACTCTAATCCCGTACTTCCCCAGCCCGCCACAAGCCGATCTAACTAGCCCGAGGAGTGCGTGCTTCGACGCCGTGTACGCGTGAGGCCCAGGACCACCGATTTCCGCCGCAACGCTCGTCGTACAGACGATGGACCCACGCGTGCCCTTCTCCACCATCGCACGCGCCGCGTATTTGATAAACGCCGCCGCGCCGCGAACGTTGACCGTCATTGTTCGGTCAAACTGTTGGAGATCCAAGTCGAGGATGCTACAAGGCTGTTCCATAGCTCCGGCGTTACTAAACAGAACGTCAAGCGTTCCGTATTTTTCGACGGTGAACTTAACGGCGTTCTCCACTTCCGTCTCGTTTGTAACATCGCAGCGGTAAAAAACTGCTTTGCCTTGCCCGATTGAAACGGCGACGTTTTGACCAAGCTCTTCTTGTAAGTCAACGATGACCACCTTAGCTCCGTGCTCCGTGAACAGCCTAGCGGCTTCAGCTCCAATCCCACTGGCTCCACCTGTTACAATTGCGATCTTGCCATCCAATCTGTTGTATATTCGTAAACGTAATGCACTTCATGTAAATAAATTAGTATATATATATATATATATTAATGCTTTGGAGCACTCACCTGAGTCCTGACATTGTTGATGGATTTCAAATGAGGGATACAAAGAAACAACCTGTCGAGGCTGAGTGTTGGTATATATATATACACTTGATGCCTGAGCCTAAGTGACCCTGATGTTCTATTCTTATTAACTCTTTTTTGAAATAGCTACCCTTTAGAACCATATTACGGAAACTTGAAAGAACGTAAGTTAAAACTAAGCTTTCTGTTAACAAAGATGATTTACGGCAAACCAGAGATACTTAATACTCCATCTCTTTAATGAAAATTGGTTTTTTTTACAATTTTCACCAATATTAAGAAATATTTAATGCTTACTTTTTAATCGTTTTTTTTATTCCCATGTTTATTAATGTATCCGTCATTTTTCTATGCTAAACACTTTCTCCTAAATCATAACTATGAATCAAATATTAGTTCAGTTTATTTTGATATCTTCAATTATATTTAAGCTTGAATTTTAACAACACTAATTAATATAAAGTACACAGAATAACTAAAAATAAATATTCAGAAAAACAAAATAAAAACAAATCATTCTTCTTGGACTATTTTATTTACGAATAAAAAAATCAAATTGAATTAGTCCAAAATTTGAAGTCAAAGAAACTCATATTCAACTTGTTTGTTTGTAATTAGTTTTTTTCAACAACGTGTACTAAACGGGTTTGAATCCGGATAAAAGTTGTAACACAAACCATTAGATCATATGTCATGATCGTTCATCAATTTGTTGACCAAAAAACAAAAAAAAGATCGTTCATCAGTATGTTTTTTCACAACAATGATTTTAAAGTTTTAGAAGTTGAAGTCCACTTATCTACAATTAACGTTATAAATAATTGGGTTTCTTGCGTTATTTTAAAATTGTTGGCCAAAAAAATTATGATGAAAATACTTAAAAACATTTTCGAAACGTTTCTAAATGTCAGAAGATTTTTCTGAAGATAATAAATTTTTTAATTGTTTAGAATATATACAATATATAAAGGAACCCACTTACCTGTATCAACGGTCCATTTCCTACCTATTGACTGATAGATTGTTAAGGGTTGGACGGTATACTTATTAAATTCGGTAATTATTAAATTTGTATTTCTAACACAGTACTATTGCACCTGCGTCTTCAATTTCAATTTAATGGATACTGAATAAGGGTCCATATATTTCATAACTTATTTAACTTTTATTTTGAAAGTATTTATTTTGAGTAATGTTTACTGAATTTGTTAACTAAAATATAATGTAACAAGTAACTCTTACAAATAAAAGAGCAAAGAGATCATATAACTATGAAAGCACAAACTCATAACAAAGAGCATTAAAAGCCGAATAGAAAGGCCCATTAACCCATATTATCTGATCAAACAAGTTTGTAAATAATTATACTAGTTATTTAGTTTATTATATCCTCGAGATGTGCAATAATTGGTTGTATAATGGATCCATATATAAAAATGCAACATCCCACGTTTCAAGGAAAATTGCTACCTCAGAAACTTCTCAATCCCCATGTCTCTAGTCAACTTTTGACCCAATAAACTTTAAAAATCTTTGTGGCCGAGTTGTAGCTACGGCTTAACCACCGTGTAACCGCCGTCAACGGCCAGGTTCTGTCCGCTAACGTAAGCCGACTCATCCGATGCTAAAAACAGAGCAGCTTCTGCCACGTGGCGAGCTTTCAACACAATGCCCTTTAGATTCGCCGACGCTGACGTGTTCTCCTCCACCACGTTTGGCTCCATCTTGAAACCGTTACAAACTAACGGTGTGGCAACCCCAAACGGAGCAACGCCGTTTACTCTTATCCCGTATTTTCCCAATCCACCTGAAGCCGATTTGATCAAACCCAATAGCCCATGCTTCGACGCCGTGTATCTGTTACATTCGCATGAGTATTTTGCAACTTATGGAAATCACTATCCACTAAGATTTTGTTATTTGGTTTTGGTTATAACAATTATAATTTGTTTTGGTATTTTTATTTTTGCGAATTTCGATCTTACCCGTGTGGTGCCGTCCCGGAGATCTCAGCGGCAACGCTAGTGGTGCAAACGATGGAGCCGCGCGTGCCTTTCTCCACCATGGCACGTGCCGCATGCTTGATGAACGCGGCTGCGCCGCGGAGATTAACGGCGAATGTTCGGTCTAACACGTCGAGATTTAAGTCTAAGATGCTCACAAACGGCTCTATAACGCCGGCGTTACTAAACAGAACGTCAAGCTTTCCGTGTTTTTCTACGGTGAACTTAACGGCGTTTTCTACTTCCATCTCGTTTGTGACATCGCAATGATAGTAACTCGCCTTGTCTTCTCCGATCGAAACGGCAACGTTTTGACCGAGCTCGTCTTGTACGTCAACAATAACGACTCGAGCGCCGTGTTCAGTAAATAACCTGACGGACTCAGCCCCGATGCCGCTTGCTCCGCCGGTTATGATTACGATTTTGCCCTCCAATCTGCAAAGAGTCAACAAAACATTACATATACATACATTTATGTATATATTTCAGCAGAAATGGTAGGAGAGATGAGGAAGTTACCTGCGTCCAGACATTGTTGAGCCTGTTTTGATGGATATAGCTTACGAGAACTGTGTCCGGATATTTATACATGTATATATATATACATGTGTGTGTGTAAAAAAGTCAACTCTATCGTGCCATGTGGGTTTCACTTTTTTTTTAATGGCTCAAGAATTGTTTTGACCGTCTGAATTATGCACCGTAATAAGCACTCGTTCATTTTTTTTATAATAATGTACCTTTTTAATTCAAATCTTTTTGTTTCCTAATTAAATCATATTTACTAAACGTAATTGCTTAGATAGACCTATTTAGCATTTTAGCTTTAGCATAAGTTCCCTCAACATTTTTCTTTTTTTTTTTTTCATTCGAAATGGTTTAAGTAATTATAATGAAGACTAATACAGCTATACATACATATTTGATGAATATCAGAATTTTGAATTTTTGATTTGGAAAATGATATAAACCGAATAATCAGAAACAAGAAACAGAGCAGCCAAGCCTTCAACACAACACCTTTAAGAATCCCTTTGGCTTTGCAATATTCTTCCACCTGCTTAGCCGTCTCCTCGTCACGGCTAGTCATAGCCGTCGCCACCGCAAATGGCACCACGTCGCTTACTCTAATCCATGTTCCTCAAATCGCCACAAGCAGTTTTAATCAGCCTGGCGAGTCCATGCGTCGACGTGACGTGGTGTATGTATCCATGAGGTCCCTGACCACCGATCTCCGCGAAAACGCTCGTTGTACAAACGATGGGTCACCCACGTGTGCCTTCGAAGGATACATGCATTTCTACGCGGCAATAACATTTCAAGGATGGTATTTATACACTAAACCATCCCCATGAAGTGATTAAAAAAGGTAAATGCAATTCAAAAAAAAAAAAAAAGGGTAATGACAAAAAAAGAAAGAATATAGTATTTAACAAATGTAGACAATACTTAATTCGATTATTTATCTTTATTATTGTTTATGTAACATCCTAGTTCTTAAAATCACAGATAAAAATTTTATGCTGAATCTGTGTATTTTGAAGTATTAATGTAATATTGATTGAAAAATCACATTAACTTACCAATTAGGCGATACTTGACCTTTATGAGTATATTTTTTAAGGTAAAGTAAATTTATAGATTGATAGCTCTAAATATTATAGACGTTTTTTTTTTAAATAAGGCTCTAAATTAATTAGGTTCAATTATAAATGAATAAGTAAAATGTAAAAGTGTAAGATTTGATAATTTTTTTTTTTTTGAAAATTACTCTTGATAACGATAAATTTGAAGTTCATAGATAACAAAATGTATTCATATGAGATTTTAATTTTATAGACCCATTTAACAAATTATATTGTGCTATAATCGTAAGTTATAATTCACAATTATAGCATGTGTTGATTTTTTGTGAGACGTCTACTTTTTCATTAAAAAAAAAAATTAGTTTATGGTTGGCGAACGTAAATATTAAAACTTTACTTTGTTTTATAGAATGTTTCTCTTGCTTTGTTCCAGTTTACTCTATGGCAGACGTAATTGCTTACATATAATATAACTCACATAGGCGAAGTTATATGGTGTAAGAATATCCATTGCAAAATAAATGGTATACAAATTGAAATCAATTATTTTTGGAATATAACAAACTTGGATTTATTTCTTAATTGATACCATTTTATTCGAAACTTTTAAAAGAAAACTCCCGATGCAATTGAAGAAAAGCAAAAAAACACACTAATTATAAAAGTCTAAAGCCACGTGCTTAACGACGAGGTTATGGCCACTAACGTAAGCCGAATCATCAGAAGCCAGAAACAAAGCCGCCTGAGCCACGTGGCAAGCCTTAAGCACTACACCTTTGAGAATCCCCGTGGCTGCGCTATATTTTGACGGCGTGTACGCGTGAGCTCCCGAGCCACCGATCTCCGCCGCAACACTCGTTATACATACGATGGAACCACGCGTGCCGTTCTCCACCATGGCTCGTGCCTCGTGTTCGATAAATGCAGCCGCACCGCGAACGTTGACTGACATTGTTCGGTCAAACTGTTCGAGATTCAAGTCGAGGATGCTCCCTGGCTGTTCCATGATGCCGGCGTTACTTAACAGAACGTCTAGTTTTCCGTGGTTTTCGAGGGTGAACTTAACGGCGGCGTTCTCTGCTTCTGTTTCGTTTGTAACATCGCAATTGTAGTAAGTGGCTTTGTCTTGCCCGATTGAAACGGCGACGTTTTGACCAAGCTCTGCTTGTAAGTCAACGATGACCACCTTAGCTCCGTGCTCCGTGAACAGCCTAGCGGCTTCGGCTCCAATCCCACTGGCTCCACCTGTTATAATTACGATCTTGCCATCCAATCTGCAATATGAACATTCACGTAAATAGATCAATCAGCAAAAGTGTGTATAAAATGTATACAGATATTTGAGAGATGAAGCACTTGTCTGCTTCCCGACATTGTTGATGGATTTCAATTTTGTCACCCCTAGATTACCTGTCCAGGCGAGTATTTATAACCTGAAATCCCTAGCATGCATTATTGACTATTCTTTATATTGTTGTTTTGAGATAAACTACTTGAATCAAATTTTAACTGAAAATATGAATTTTGAAAATTAAAAAAAAATGCGATCGTCTATTTAAGCACTATAAACACAGTTAGTAATTTCAATATTCTAGAGCAGAATCTAATGAATTTTTATAGGTTTCAAATGATACTAGACGGAAGATATGATGTTATTAACTTATTATACTGTGAAATTTAGCTAATTAAAATGCTATTATTTGTTTTGTTAGGAATGAAAATGTTATAGCCGAAGCCGATTGGTATCTAATTAATGATGGTGTCATCACTAGCATTAATGAAATAAAAATAAATAAAAAACGAAAAATGAATCTACTCAAACTAGCACCGAATCCATTTAACTGCATCAACGCTCCACTTTTCACGTCTTTCTCAGTGAATAGCAAACGCAGCCATCCAGATGACCAGATAATGGAAAGTTAAAAAAAAAAAAAAATAGTAATACTTTCCCCATAACTTTAACATCGCAAAGAATATATAATTCACATGTTGCATGGAAGTGTAAAGACGTAAACCCGATTTTGAACTTTATATAGTATCATAATTCTAATTGTATTTTGTTTGAAAAGAAAAAATAGCGGAGATAAAGAATCAGGGGCGGAGCCACATATATGATAGTGGGGTCACTTGCCCAGCTAGATTTCAAAATTAGGTTCTAATTATAACCAATGTCAATTACTGCACCCATGACAATTTTTAATTTGCCCCGGTTTTTAATTTTTCTGCCTACAGTTTCCTATTTTTAATTGCTCAGTAATTTTACTTTTCATATTTCAACTCTATTTGTTTAAAATTTTCCCTTTTTTATTTACCAGTTTAATTATTAATGCAAAATATGGTTATAACATGTTCTTTGTGAAACGATAGTTCTTCATTCTATATTAGATATACAATATTTTTTGG
>PKMM01013950.1:154957-175579 GCA_002933915.1 Eutrema heterophyllum | reverse complement strand
TACTTCATATAGTTACATGGTTGTAACTGCACATTGGATTGATGCAAACTGGGAATTGCAGAAAAGGATCATTAGCTTCAAGCCCGTCACAGATCATAAAGGAGATACAATAGCATCACACCTTATTCAATGCTTAGAAGAATGGGGAATTGAGAAAGTCTTCACAGTCACGGTTGATAATGCTAAGGGTAATGATAAGGCTCTACAGTTATTCACAGATGATGTGAGGTTGAAGGGCAATGCTAATGCGTTAGTTAAAGATGGGAAGTTTCTGCATATGCGTTGCTGTGCTCACATCTTGAATTTGATTGTGAGAGATGGTCTAGCACATGTGAAACCAAGTATTGTTGCTATTAGGAATGCGGTGAAGTATGTGCGGTCATCCTTTACAAGATTAAAGTCATTCGAATTGCGTGTAGAGACGGGAAAGGTTTCTAGAGGCAGCTTGTCTTTGGATTGCAAAACTCGTTGGAATTCAACGTATCTTATGTTGACTGCTGCACTTAAGTTAAGGGTAGCTTTCCAGAAGATGTTGGATGAAGATAAGCTTTACAATGAATACTTCCTAGAGAATGAAACAGAAGATGATGGAGAGAAACGGGGATTGGACCGCCTCAGAAACGGGTTGGACCATCAACTTCTACTAGTTAGGATGAAGTGAAAAGGTTGGTCACATTTCTGAGAATCTTTTTCAACTGCACATTGGCGTTTGTAGCATCTAAAACAATAACTTCTTCCATTTGTTACAATGAGATTGTCACAATTGAGAGGAATTTGATCAAGCTAAGTAACAACGCTAATGAAATGGTAAGGAAAGAAGCAACTAGTATGAGGAATAAGTTTGAGAAGTATTGGGATGGAATTATGAACATGAATCCACTTGTGATTATTGCAAGTGTGTTTGATCGAGGAACAAGATGCAGTTTGCTTCTCATTGTTTTGACAAGCTCTATGGGAAAGATAGCATCGAAGGTAATCATCTCAAATCATCGATTAAGACTGTGATGAAGGAGTTATATGAAGAGTATGTGTTGAGCCTCAAACCAAGTGATAGTGCTGGAACCAAAAGTGCAAATGAAGAGTTTGAGCAACCAAGTGTTGTCTTTGATTTATCAGATGATAATGGGTATGAGAGGATGGATTCTTTGTACGAGGAGATGAGTAATGAAGAAGCTAATGAAGAAGCTAGTAGTGAGCTTGATATATACTTGCTGGAAAAATAAGTGCCACAGAAGAATAACAGCTTAGGAATGAATTATGACGTTTTGGCATGGTGGAAACGTAACAGTCCGAAGTTCCCTATATTATCAGAGCTAGCTAAAGATGTTCTAGCTGTTCAAGTGTCTTCTGTTGCTTCCGAATCAGCTTTTAGTACTAGCGGTCGAATCTTGGACCCTTTTAGAAGTTTTTTAACACCATACATGATTGAAGCTTTGATATGCACACAACAATGGTTGCGAAATTCCATCCAAGCCGAAACAAAACTTGCCAGCTTAATTGAAATGTTTGAAGAACTTGATTTCCATGAGTCACTTGGTAATTTGGATGGAGGTATGTTATGTGAATTGATCTCTTACTTCTTTTTCCTTACTGGTTTGATATTGGTTTTAGTTGAGTTGACAATGAAACTTTCAAAACTCGTTGGTAATTTTCTTCTTTGTCGTATGTTTTTTGAATTTGATACGTAGNACTGAAAAAGGAGAAGAGTAAGAACATGGTCGTATGTTTTTGTTTGAAGTTTGAACAAAGACTGTTGTTTAATTGAATTTAGTTTGTGTTTAAACAAAGACAGTTTTTTGAGTTTATGTTTAGATTCACGACATTGTTGCAGACTTGCAGGTTTCATGATTTTTTGCAAAGTTATATTTGATTTTTTTTTTTGAAAATAACCGACATTAACCGAAATTAACCAAAAATAACCAAAATTATCCGAACTACTCGATAACCGAACGAATTCAACTAATTTTGCGCCAAAATTTCGGTTATTTTCGGCATTACAAAAAATAACCGAACCGAACCGATATTTTATTCGGTTATTTTTTGCAGGATTTTTGAAAACCGAACTAACCGAAAAACCGAAATACCCGAACCGAAGTAACCGAAATAACCGAATTCGCATGCCTTAGTAAGTCGTGCCACGCAACTACGCAAGTATGTGCTTTTGTAACGATTATCGGTAATTCATCAAGAAAAGAAACGTGACAGGTTCAACTACATAATTCATACATCCAACTATATTATCGTGGATATTAAATTAATGTTTCTTTAATGATGGATGAATAAGTTAAGTTTGTTGCCATAATCCAAAACATGTTCATTTTTATCACTTGTTTATGTTTTTTATTGTTTGTGTCATTGTGTGTGTCCAGAAATAAAAAAACTTAAATTCTTCTAGCAATAGATCTGACTCATCTATATTATAATCGCCTCGTGAATATACTAACATTACTTTTATAGCTGGAAAGGACAATTAGTTAATGTAAATTTTGTAAACGTCCATCAAGAGGCTAAAGATCCGTCGCCTTATCACAGTAGAAGAAACGTGTTTTGGAAAAAGTCTAATACTCCCTCCGTTTTTGTTTTAAGAATATTCATTTTAAGATTTTATTTTGTTTCGTAGAGATTGTCACTTTGTATTTTTAATACAAAATTTTTATTAAAAAATCAAGTTTTTATTATTTAATGTATTAATAAGAAAGAGAAATTTTGTTTAGTGTATTGATAAGGGACAAAATAAAAAATTTATTAGTTTTCTTAATAGAGGTGAAATGTATCGATATTTTTTTTGTAAAACAGAAGAAGTAATAACTCGAAAACTTGTCAAACGTAAAATAATCCTCAATTAAGAAAAAGAAAAACACACACTTTGGCACTAAAGTCTTGATTGTTTGGTAAGTACTTAGGTGTGCATCATGTTATACAAATTTTTTTTTTTTTTTTGTAATTTGTAAAGGTGATTAATATAAAACATTATGATGTTTGTGTGTGTTGATTTAAAACTTAAACACCAATATTAACATAGAAATAAAAATATACAAACATAAATAATATTTTAGTTTCTATCTGTACAAATGAAACAACTGGGAATTTATTGATCAATTGCAAGAAGATGACACACAAAGGTATCGCTACTATATAAAAACAGCACACATGAAGATCTCTCATACAGGATAAAGAAAAATGATATTGAGATATTGAGATATTGAGANACACAAAGGTATCGCTACTATATAAAAACAGCACACATGAAGATCTCTCATACAGGATAAAGAAAAATGATATTGAGATATTGCTGTATTGATAAGTGAAATTTTGATATTTGGTCTCATGGGCCTAATTGGCAATCTTGGCCATCAAGTCCTAACCTGATGATAAAAACCCCACTATGATAGCTAAGTCGGTTTCCTTGCACGTAGAGCCACAGCCCACGATGAATTGTTGTCTGGTTGAAACTTCAAAGAAAACATAATTTGACAAGCAGAAGAAAGTATAAAGTAATTGTGTTATTCTCTAACCTTGTCATGAAACCACATTTGTTTCTTTAACTAAAAGAGTGACGACTGGTTGGAACTGTAATCGCATGTTTTAACATTGAAATTTTGACTGCAGAAAATTTGGTTGGAATTAATGGACGTGGTTTTGTAAAAAGTTAAGGCAAAAAATTAACATAGCAAAACCAATGAAGACTTTTAAGGCTGTAGCTGTGATTGGCTAAATTAATATCAATTCTTTTTTTTAAATAAGAAAAAATAAAAATAACATCCCTACAGCCCTTACAAAATTAGGATTTAGCGGGTTTTATAGCAGAGGCGGAGGTAGCTAAGGGTTATAGGGGTCAATTGACCCCAGTGAATTTAAATAAAAGAAAATTGGTAAGAAATTTTTTAAATTTAGTTCTATTTTTATTAAGAAAAATAAATTGACTCCAGTCAAAAAAATATTGACCCCAACGACATTCTATTTTTATGGTTTTATCATAGTATTTTTTTTTTTAATTAATATTTTTTTATGACTTCGGTTAGGCCCGGCTTAACTACAAGTGCGAGCACTTCGACTGTACCAGATCTCACGGGTATAATGGGCCCCTTAAAAAAAAATTTAGTTTTGATATATATATTTTTTCTATCTGCAAATGACGAGATGACCGATTCTTCCTAATCATATTAGTTTTAAAAAACCATTGAAGTTTCAGATTTTTTTGTTTAAGGGCCCAAATGTTTTAAATTTTTTGTTTTAGAACCTAATTTTTTTTTTTTATTTAGGACCCCAAAAAAAATTTGCACAAGGCTCCCTAACCGTATTGAACCGGACCTGATCCCGATGAGTTGATTTTCTGGCTCCGCCACTGTTTTATAGTATCTTCAGGGGCAAAATAGAATACACACTCAATATTGGAATGACCAAATATGAATATCCTGGGCTAGTACTAAATTGTATACGATCTCGACTAACATGTTTTAATTTATACGGTATAGTTCGTACTCGTAGATTACAGAACAGTGGATAATAAGAGTGGCTTTTGGTCAAGCTACTTTGGGATTGACACGTGGAAAAGGGTCAACGAGTATGTCTAATCTACTTCCATCAAAAGTGAAGTTGAAGAATGTGGTGGGCTTTGCTTTTAAGGTGAAGGAGAGAGGAATGAATGCGAAAGAGTTCTGTTTTAGTCTAAGACAATAATTTAAAGAGTCGCAAAACAAAACAAAAAAACAAATATCCATTGCATGATTTAGACGGTGACCTATGCATAAGGCAACTTTTTTTTTTTTTTATTGCAGACAGCAAGAATATCAATGATACGCAAAATACATTTCACTATCGATCGAGTCAATGGTGTTAAAAAAACCAATTTTAGCAAAAAAAGGATAAGCAAGAGTTCCCTTTGCTAGCTCTTCTTTTGTTGGCCAGCCACGTTTTGTTCTTAAGTTTTGTTTTGGTAATCATGTAATACTAAAACATGCGTTAGGTGAACATGATATAGTGAGCTAATATGCGTAATATTTAGTGTTTGACTCAGTTTATTAAAGCTAAAACATGTGTTAGGTGGGATGGGGGCAGCTGCCCCTATAAACAAATTAGTGTAAATTCTTAAAGATAATAATTTATTGCCCACATATCAAATGATATATTTGCCCTCATTAATTTTTGTCCTTTGTTCAGTTACTTTATTTGATCATTTTTTTCTATATAATTGAATTGTATCCATCCAAATTTGATGGCCAAATAGATTTACTTACATTTTTCTCTTAAAATCACTTATATTAATTTATAAATTTTAGACGATTTGTCAATAAACATATACACAAACCAGCCATAATATTAGCATATCTAAGAGACTTAACATATACTAACAATTTTTCTTCCTTACACTTTTATGTAAAGTTTACACTCTAGATCTTTCAAACGAATTGGCGCAGTTAAATTTATGAAATTATGTTCTCATCCAGTAAGACTAATTATTTTTGTAAACTACGTGGTAACAACTTTCTACAAAAATAATTGAAAATGCTTTGAAACTATTCATCATATATACAATAATATATTAGCTTGTTTGATAAATATGGTAACTAACTAATCAAAATACAACAAATAAAGATCAAAATTTTGCATTTTAAAATTTTTTTTTGTTATTGTTAATTCTCTAGAAAAAACATTAAAAGCAAGGTTAAAAATATATATAATCCATTTGAATTTTTTTATTTTATCAACGTTTTAAGATGATATTATTTTTTAAAAATTTGATAATGTCTTGGTTTAAATATTTTTGCCCCGAGTTAAAATTATTTTTGGCTCTCCCACTGGTTAGGTGAAGATGATATAGTGAGCTAATATGCATAATATTTAGTGTTTGTCTCAGTTTCCACATTAGATAAATCACTTGATTAAATTAAAACCCGAGATTGTTCACTTTAACCAAAAAAAAAATCGATTGTTCGCAATGTATTGAGATTACACCAAAAGAATGTGTGATTATCACTATACCAGCAAAAGAACCAAAATTTAACACTAGTTATTAGAATCATTAATTATGTTAAAATTATCACTATACCAGCAAATCATCATATGAATCCCTTTTCGACTTCATCTTATGATTACAACAGCAAAATAAACCCTAATTTTGTTATTATATAAAAAATGGCTTTCTTTTCCCAACTGCGGGGTCGGTCTCCATTGGCTCGTGACCTCTCATACATTATATTGCTACTCAAGTGCTACTAATTTTCACTTTTTGGAGGATGATTAGAGACCATTCTTTTTCATCTTACCCTCATAATGACAAAATTCATAATCAAAAGGCTTAAAAACTATTGCAGCACCACTTTTCCTTATATATTGACATCGAACACTCGTGTTCTTCTACTTTTGTCTTCGTCTGGTCGAATGTGGTATAGAAGTTGACCCTTGTATTGTTTTATATATAGTACCAAAGTGCTTCTTCGAACGACATGACTTAACTTTAACCAGATAGCCACTCTCTTCATGCTCAAAAGCATTTGCTTTTGCTTCTTAATTGTAATAATTCACGCTTTCCTTTTCCATTTGCTTCCCACTCTTTTTCTTACGTGGTTTTCTTTTTCACGTATTAATAAAAGGATCGTATGTAAGTGTAACATCATAATATATTTGATTTATGGACTGTTGATTTGCATGAGTAAATAGATCATGCGCACGTAATCCTTGTAGAGCCTGATTTTTTTATAAGAATTTTGTAATAAAAATACGTGTTGGTATCAGTTTGTCTAAGTGTCTTTTCCCAATTATTTGTTTTGTTGAAATTTTTACATTTATTGATCAACAAAAATAACGTTTATGTACAATGCCCAATAAATTTTCAAATATAAAAAATACAAAATATATTATTATCATCGTATCTCTAGTTTGAAAATAGCACAATATTCAGTACATGAATTATATATTAATCATTTTTTAGGAAAAACCTTTTTTATTGTGAATATATTAGTAGCTTGTTTTCGTTTGGAAATAGAGCTCTTTAAAGATTTAGAACATGAGCCACTTTATATATCACTGTATATGAGTGTGTTTGGAATTTTAAGCCAAAACTTTGGTAAGTTTTTTTTTGGGGTCAACCTATATATGCATATGTATAAAAAGTGAGTAAAACCATATATAAGTGAGAAAATCTCTTAAAGCAAAAAAAAAAGGTGAGAAAATCTCTTAATCTTGTCCAATTCTTTAATAATTTGAGAAAACCACATATAAAGATCTTTTTATCATTTTATCAGTCGTGTTTATCTTTATATATTAATTGAGAAGCATTATTAGAGTCTAACCCAGAAAATTTCTCAAAAAATATAAAAATAATTTTAAATTACTAAAATGTTTACATTTTATGTCATTCACGTTAAATTGTTTGAAAATCAATTTTATCTCATTAAACTAATCATGAAATAAATCAATTACACTCTCTCTCTTCTTATTTTCTCTTCCGATTATACTATATTAATTATTTTAATTATTATATTCCTCGTATCATCTTTGTTTGATCACATTTTTGTAAAAAAATAAATCATCACATCATCAACATAATTAAAAAAATTCATATTTTTCCGCATATGATGTAATTTAAATTTCTTAAAACCAACATAAATTACCCATTTTATGAATGAAAAAAATATGTGTTAAAAGTTTCACATCGACTATAAATATAAATAGAGGCCACCGAAATATATGATAAAATAATCAAAGTAAGAAAGTTAAGATGTTAAATATTTTAAAAAGTTTGTGAAATTATAAAAAATTTAAGTTGTTAAGTACTTTAATTTTTTGATAGTCGCTAATTCAAATATATAAGTAATCATAAATTTGAAAATAGTTAAAAATAATTATTACATTGATAAAAATCATTACATGTTTTAACATATACAAGCGGATTTCAGATATAGAATAATAACTTCACCAATAACTATAATAAATTTGTATCTAAAATTATATGAATTTTTTTAATAATCATTTTAGTCCGCTCATGAAAGTGGTTATCACTTAGTGTAAAAGTAATCTACGTCCACCTGAGAATAATGAAACTATGAAAGAGAAAAAAATAGTAAATCTTTAATCTGTAAAAAGAACTTGAAAGTAATTTTTTAAACGCAATATATTAGTTTCTAATAACTCTCTAAATTTCCGTGACCCAAAAAAACGTGATCTAATAACTAAATTTTCTGACGAACACATATATAGATATAGCCGTTGCAAATGTAAAAGTTGACCTGTTAATAAGAGTGAACAGACGATCATATAAAGATTGCTACCGTTAACATTTAAGTCTTTTTACATATTTGCCCCTCATCATTACATGAATTACGAAAGAAGTAAGAGATTTTACATAAGACTCAAAAGATCAAATACCAGAGTGGAGGGGCATAAAACACACGACATATAAAGTAAAGAGAGAGATTCAAGAAGATTTTTTTTTTTTTTTTTATAAGAGCTAAGATCAAATTAATTAACTAATTAAACATTCATCCTCATTGGGTACTGTTTTATTGAGCTTACTGAATATATAATCTCAGTTCGACGACGACTGGTTCAAGGGACTCCTCCCACAACTCGCCGGCTTCGGACTATTTCCGACGATACGAGGACTCATCTGACCCAACCTGAGTTCACCCACTCGTGGACTAAACACTTGAGACAAACTCCGATTATTGACCGGAGTCGAACTCGAACTCGTGACCTTAGGACTACTCGTGTGTCTAAACTCTCCTCTGCTTCGTGTAATAACCTCATCAAGAATCTCCGAGTCTCCTGGATAAGAAGTTGTGGATCCAATCTCCGTTTCCTGTTGAAAATTAAGTTGGAGAAAAGAAAAGAAGAAGCTTAATAAACAGAGTAAAGAAAGAACAGAGAAAAAAAACAGAGTAACTGGATTTGTAATTGGGTTTTTGGTTACCGCTGCGAGATTGAAAGGTAAAGCCGGAGCTTCTTCATACTCTGCTGCGTCTAAGTCTTGAAGATGAGCTCCTTTGAAGAATCTAGGGAGGATGTATTGTCGTACGGGAATTAAGAACATGATCATTAAAGGGAACATGACTCCTGCGATTGGGATCCATGTGAGGCCAAAGCAGATTAAGAGATAAATCGTTTGGAAAATAGTGAACATTGCAATTGTCTTAAATGGAACGGTTTCCACGAATGTCGCGTGGTAATCTTCAAGAACCCTGCAAATAGAAATTTAGCAGAAATGAGTAAAGAGGAGGGAGGCTTTTTGAAGTTGAATGGGATAGAAAGATTGGAGCTTTAGTTACTTGAAGCGACGACTTGGGGCTGTGAAGAGAAGTAGGATTCTTTCCCAGAATTGGTTTCCAGGTAAGCTTTCTATGGCCATGAAGGCGAAATATCCCCAAAGGACTGATGTTGGGATCATTTTAAGGATAGGCATAGCTGCAACGCATCCTCCTACCATTGTAGACTGAAGGAAGTTGCTCAACCGTTGTTCTTTGACTTCGACTGGTAACAAATCATCAATTTCTTTCTCTATATCGAACAGAGTTTCATCAACTGGAGCATTGAGGTTTCCAGTGAATGTAGTTGCTTGGATTGTCGATTCTTTCAGTTCTTTTAAACCCTGCAAGTGGAAAGAAACTATTCTTAGTTCCGTGTTCTCTCGGGAAAAAAAAAACAAAGTTTTATGGGAGATATTCTTACTTGAGGTTGCTGGTATACTAGTGGTGTCTGCATATGATGATAAGCTTCTTGCATATTGTTATAGAGTTGTCCCAAACTCGCATTCGTTTTGATGCTTCTTCGTGCTGTTGCCACCAATCTGTTCCGAAGCAACTGCAGAGAGAGCAAACGTCGATTTCAAAACTCAGAAATACCCCGAAAAGTAAGACCCTGGTGAGTTATGTTACCTGATATTTAAGAGTTGCTAAACTTTTGGTATGCATTGGAGATTGAGGAATGACACCATTTGATGGAGGGACCCCGAGTAGACCACACATTAAGGTCTGCAGTGATTATGACCAATAAGCCCCAAGAGAAAATTCAGGTATATAAATATTTTCTTCTGCAAATTCTTACCAGAAACCCGAGAAGAAGCAAATCGTAGTGATAAGAAGACGGTTTTCTCAAATTGAATTCTTTCTGCTGCGCAAGCTGTGAAGCTACGCTATGATCGAAGTAGTAAAGCACAGCAATCATTGATGCTGGAATGAAAGCTCCAATTATGTAGACGATTGGAACATCAAGCATCTCCTGCAAATATTCAAGTCACTAAGCATTATAAGTCTTAATGTTTCAGTTTGTAGAAGCGCATATGAGCGTGGAGATCAAAGAAAAAGACATACATTTACTACGGTCCAATTTCCATAAGCACCAGGGGACCAAGGATTTGGGCTAAAAAGTCGCCGGGGAATTCCTTTTGGAACATCTCCTGCTGGAATGTAGGAGACACCGGTCCACACTAGCACCATGAGTGGTACACCATAGTCAGCTATTGAGCTTCTGAGCCAGCCTGCTCAAGAGAAGAAAATTGAATCAGTAAATGTTTGCTCTGAATCCCAGGGATAAGAAGAATCCAGCTCATGAGATTAGAGATGTTGTTTCACTTACCAGTTCCGTACCGCCATGATCTGGCTTTTCTGCTTCTAAGTCCAGTTAAAAGAAGGCCAAAGGAGAGAACCAGAGCGAACATCCCATTAGCAAACCTCCAGGAAGGTAAGAATTCCATCAGCTTCTGATTTTCCCGTTCAGGAATGCGAAATTCATCCACTAGCCCCTGAATGACCATGCGTTAGAGAGCATTAGAAAACCCACATTTAATCAAATATCGAAAAATCGAAATCTTGCTCAAAAGGTTCCTACTTTGATGGCTTGTTGCATGAAGAGCATAGCAATAAGCAGTCCAAACAATTCCCCAGCTACTCGAGTGAACCTATTGATGATGGAACAAGCTCCACATATAGCCAGAACAAACAGCATAAAAGCAGTCCAAACACAAACCCTACACACAGATTCAAACAGTTTCACAGTGTTTTCAACACCTGATTACACTTTTAAGCAAATCAAAAACCTCACAAGAAAATTTACCATCCAGACCACGCCAAGAACAGGTTTCGTCCCAGTTCAGGTCTCGCCTTTGCAAAGTTAAACATGAATGTATACATAATTACAGTTGGCTCTGCAACTCCGAGTATAAGCAGTGGCTGACCTCCGATAATCGAGTGTATCATGCCGCAAATGGCGGTGGAAGCTAATGTCTGAACAGCCGTGAGAACTCCATCTACGAAATTTCAGAATCCTCAGGTGAAAATTGCAAATTTTTGATAATGGTGGTTGATAGTGATGTGGAAATTGATAAAGGTTGAAACTTTATTGGAGAATTTAGATGCAATTTACCGGTGTTTCTTTCCAGTTGTTCACCGAATGAGATGACAGGAATCGCAGACGCGAAGAATATGTATGTGGTGGGAGCCAGAATCCTACGCAATTAAAGCGTATAATCGATGAATAATTCACCACATAACACAAAAAAAGGTAGTATAATCAATGAAGAATATTCATATTTAGTTAGTACCTAAATCCAGCCTTGAATCCTCCGGTCCAATCTTGCTTATAGCACATCAATCTTCCTTTAAGATCATTCTTGATTCCTTCAAACGGCACAAAAGTCTCTTCCATGGCTTTCTACACTCACTCGCTCTGTTTCGTTCAGTCAATTCGTCAAACACTTGGAGTTCTTCTGCGGTGATATACTCTCCGACAAGGAAAGAAGATTGAGCTCAAACCCGATTTAAGGGGGAAACAACTCATAAACTACTTCAAACCGGACAAACCCATTTTGAAGAACATCTCTCAATTCAAGGCTAACGAAGAGCAGGAGATAGAAATGCAGGAAAACCCAATAAGGAGGTTCGTAAGAAGAAGAAGAAGATCGAATCTCGGTGAAGAAACTGGGAAACGATACATGGAAACAATTTACATGATATCGAGAAATCAATTAAAGAAAGAGAGCGACACTGTGTTTTTTTTTTCTTTTTAATTTGGATACCGAGAAAGTGGTGAGTTGTTGAATTACATGAAGCTGCAATGTATTTTGTGTTATGTCTGGTGGCAACTGGCAAGGAAGAAGAAGCCGAAGGAATCTCCATTTATATAAGCTACTGAAAAATAAAATAAATATTTGTTTCATTCAAAAAAAAAAATTATATACAGAAAAAGAAAAAGTACAAAAAAAGAAGATGATTTAGGAGAAACGAGATAATTGCGTGAATTTTGCGATTGTTAGAGAAATGAATTCATTAAAAAAAAACAGGATTAACTTTTTATCTTTTGCATCATCATCAGCAAAGCTTATGCTTTTGCTTCCCCGCTATTTCTATTGTAAATTCATAATTCAAAATTATTTATACCGAAAAAATGGTCAAAGTGTAATAATCTCCCTTCTTAATAAGTTAGGGAGAAGTTAGTGATGATTAAAATTTTAAGAAAATTATAAAACATTCGAAGCATTTATTTTTACACTTTTTCGAAAACCCATTTAAGTTATTTCTAGTTTATTTAAAATAGTCCAAATAACTGAGAAAATAAAATGAAAATTTAACATTGAATGGTGTTGACAACCAAAAAATTGAATGGTATGCAATGCTCTCTTTGTTTCATAATATAAAATGTTTTAGAGTTTTTATTTTGTTTTAAAATATAGAATGTTCACATTTATTTTGTTTCAAAATATAGAATGTTCACATTTTTTAATGTAAATTTTAAATGTGTTTAGTGTTTTCTGACTATATGTATTCTGCAATTTTTTTTATGATTGGTTTAGTTGTTTTAAATTAAATATTAAATAATTATTTTTTAAAGAATAATTAATTTTTTAATTTTTGTGTTTTTAGTCTAATATTTTGAAACAATGGGAGTATTATAAAACAATGCTAAAATATTGGACAATAAGGATATTAGGACACGATTGCAAATTTGCACTACGTGGAGTACTTAAGTACGTGAAAACCGGGAATGGTTTTTTGGAACTCGGAATATATATTTTTTTTTGGTTTAAAACTCGGAATATATGTTAATATATTAACAAAAAAAAATGGTATTAGAAAACTGAAGGTGAGTGGCATGCGTCTGTTTGGAATTATTTGTTTTGGCTGTCTCAATCTGTAAAATATCGAAGTTAAATGTTTGTTAATGCTTACTCCTTTTTTCTGTCTATCGTTTCGATAATCAATTGGTCAACTTGCATTCTTATAATCTTATTTGCACAATCGATACCCTTATCTTCTAATTTTCGTTTATTAATTATTATTACTTCCGTTAATCTATGTGTTCACTGAAATTATGCATAAGAATTATTTTCTACGAGGTTTTTTTGTTGTTCTAAATAATCGTTTAAAACATCTCTATTATCTAAAGTTATGATCCGAATTAGATTTTCGGCTAAAATAGGTTCGAAATGTTTTTTGATACAAAATAAGGACTTTAAAAGAGATGTGATTTAATGGAAAACAATGACTTAATATAAATGCAAAATAAGGATATTTTTAACATAAAAATACAAAGTCAAGAGAAAATGACACTTTTTAATTAGTTGTAATAAATAGTAGATGCTGCAGATATTATGCATTTATATATATAATCATGCAGTGATGTGGCAATAGTAAGAACTCATCCAAACACACAGAAGCATCTAAAGAACTAAGAAGCAAACTTGACCTAACTATCCCATCCCAATTTATTTTAAATTAGTTTAACTTTCTCACTTTTTGTCGCCAATTATAACTTTAACACTAAATTAAACTCATAAAATTATTTGTTAGGATTTGGATTCAGATACGTTTAAAAGTTGTCTTTCAAATGTTTGGCTGCGGTTTCGCACGCATAGCTTAATTTGGCTCCTTTAAACATGACCCATAAGAGACTTGAGTAATTAAATTAGTAAAGGCCAATTAAATAAAAAGCTATATATTAGTAGTATATTTTTACGTGAGGAATGCATGGCCCACTCTTCTCCATTTATCTTAGATTTTTAATATTAGGTAGTAAGATATCTATGAAAATTTCGTTTTGATTTGACAATCATATGTATATATATATTTTTATTGCAATTTGATTTAAATATACGATTTATTATCATTAGATTTGAAAAGCTTAATTTAATTTGATTTGAATTTGAATATGTGATTTAATATGATTAGATTTGAATATAAAATTTAATATGATTTGAACTTGAATATGCAACATAAATGGTAATCTCAAAATAATTTAATCAATTTTGAATTCGAATATGAAATTCGTCACATGAATATCCATTAGTACGTGCGTGTTTGATGAAACCATTAGCATCAAACTATATTAGCATCAAACTATATCAAATAAAAATATAGTTTGATGAGACCATTAATATCAAACTTTATTAGCTAGCTTTATATCTCAATAATTATTAGTACGTGTGTGTGAACTATATTATACGATTTATCTCAATAATTATAACAATAATATGAAGGTTGTATTTTATATTATAATTTGAATTTGAATATGCAAAAATTTGTTAAAAACAAAATATAACAAAAAGATTTTGCAAAAAAAAATTAAATTAAATTGAGCAGGTAAACATAAAACTTGTAAGAATAAAAATTGGTATGACAAAAAAATTGTGACATACACTGAATTTGAATATGCAAAAATTGGTATGACATCAAATATAACTAAGATTAAACAATGGTTTAAAGTGAATGATACTAACGTAATTATTCTATTAAGTTAAACTTTTTTATAAAAGTTTTGAGAAACTCTATATTAATGACACCTTGTCAATGACATATTTATCATTCTTTTTCAATTAATATATAAGAGATATGTGCTTTGCTGGATTTTTTTTGAAATATTTGATAGTGTACGGATAACATTGGATTGGTCCCAGCAAAAGTGTATTTTGTAGTTATAAAATAGTGTATTTGTAGAGGTTGAAATTGTTCTATGGATGTGTTCCATGTGTAGTAGATAAATAATATAGATGTTCGAGGGAACAAAAAATTATATTATATATATGTGGTTATTTGCACTTGTGGATGCACATATACATATATATATATAACAAATATGTAATATATAATTTGGAAAGAGAGGTTATGACCCATGTGCTATTGACAACTCGACGCAATCTCACAACCACAATACAAATATACAATAGAGAGCCTTATTTCCCGAACAAACCTCCACGATGATTTATTATTTATTATTCGAGATTGGTTAACAAAAGAAAAATTTATTATTCGACTGCAGAATTTTAATATAGTATTTTCTGCAGACTGCAGTGATCACTCAATTTGTAATTTTGTATAAACTAAAGCTTTGGAAATGATTCATATGTATTTATATCTATATCTATCGTAAATATTTATGATGTTACTGGAGACTAGATTTGGTAGTTTTTTTTGGTCAACTTTTTATTCTCGTTAATTAAGTTTCAACAGGAAATTAAACATCTTCTTTCGCCAAACAAAATCAAAAGAAATGCATTAAAGATAAAAACAGATATTGAGAGAATGACAGTGAATTCGACTAAGCTCAAATGCATCGATAGCAGATTCACGGTAAAGCCGGAAAGTTTGGAAATAGTCACTTTATCTTGTGACATTGCAACTGAAGCTCTACCTCCGGAAATCGCTGAAGCGATCCGGTTTGTCTCTTCTGGCCCCGTGCAGACCGCTACGCAAGAAAACAATTCGGTAAAGCCCTTCAAAAGGTTTCCCGGCAAGAAGCTCGGGAGTAAAACACCTCTCGGAAAGACGGTTGAGGGATGCAGCTTTTGACGAAAAGCTGTACGGGTTGACACCACAGGCGAAGAATCCTTGGATTTACTCGGAAGACGGGAGAAAGTTATGGACACCATAAGCAAAAATGCCCTGGATTTACTCAGATCTGTTGAATTTTCTCTTAGTGGGCCTTTCAACAAAGAAAAGCCCAACGATTTAAGAACTTGCTCTGGCCCAGATTGGTGACGTCACCGTGTCTTCTCTCGGAACAGAAACCAACGGGACACAAACCATGGCTAGTCACCGTGACGGAGCGTGGGAATAGGCGGTGGAAGAGCTTGGGAGGCGGCGGAAGAGAGTGGTCGAAGAGCTCCGGTGGGTGAGAGTGGTCGAAGAGCTCCTGTGGGTGAGAGTAGTCCGGGGGCCGTGAGCGAGACCTGAAGAGAACAGCTAAGAAGGCGGTGAACAAACTTCGAGATTCAGGCGGAGGTGGCGGATCTAGAGGCACCCGAGCCGCAGGAGGGTTCGGCGGAGCCGGAGAAAACAACACCTGGAGGTGAGAGAGGCTCGCGCCTGGAGCTGATGAGGTCGGCGGTGAGACGGTTAGGCAGAGAGAAACAGACGGTGGAGTTACACCGCTACAGGTCCGGCGGTGGCTCGCTTTCACGGCTCGCCAAAGTCTCTTAACCAGCCCCGACGAGAGCCACCGTCCTCTAACGGCAGTCGAACGGAGAGGCGAAGAAAGCAGTGATGAATCCAGGCGAGCGGCCCCTCCGACGAACCCAAGCAGGCGACGGCACCACCGACGACGAGCGAAAAGAGAGACCACGAGCGGCGGCGGATCGGGCGGCGGGCGGAGCCGCGACGGAGAGGCAGCAATCAGCACCAGCGCCATGGGGAGGAGGAGAGCAGCTTCAAAGAGAGGTGGAGAGACCTACGAGGGTGCAGCGGCGGAGACCCATTCTCGGAGATGCGCGGCGGCGGCTTCCTCGGTAAACGTGTCTGGGAGACCAATCTAGGAAATATATTCTCACATATTTGGTAGTTAATTATCTTTTTTAAAAGGAAATTTTATTAAAATGCAAAGTAAAGATTACATGGTTATGGATTATACTGTTTTTAAAGTAGTTTAATAAAAATAAGATTAAGCATACAGTTAAACTAAATCTTGAAGACAATAAAAGCTATAACGAACAGAGAAGAACTAGAAAAGAATTAGCTTAATTAAGATTTTTAATTGGGTTAACCATGACTGCTACGGTATCCACGACCACCTTGGTCTATTGCAATTTTGGCTTTTTTTGTTAGGTTTAGATAGTCTTAATCTTCAAAACCTCTAAACAAATGTATCAATCGATTCTGATACATCAAACATTTCTTAACTTGATACATCCTTATTTTGCAAAGCTCCAAAAAGATTTGCTAAAAGGGACAACCCCATTTACGTTCTCATTAACCAAAGATGAGGCCGATCGAGGGAGATAGTTAATTAATTTAAGTATCCTTAATATTGTGATATATTTGTATTTAAGCTAGATAAGGCCCAATTTATATATAAATAGGAAAAAAGTTTAAAAATACACGAGTTTTACAAAATCTGAACGTTTAATACACGAACTATTTTGACACCCAGAAAAATACACAGTGTTAGTACCCATTTTAATACTCTAACTTTCAAAATTCGTAGCTTTAACACCGATTCCGTCAGCCCCGTTAATCCGTCAAACGAATGTTAAAAAATGCCATTTAGACTAAAAAAACATATATGGGTTTCTTCACATGTGAAAATACCATTCATGTCATTGGCTTATTTTCCCAAATCAAGAGAAGATCGAAGTTTCATAGAGCAATTCATATGTATTTCAGGGCCATGTATTTCAATGGCGGGTCGTGGTAAAACTCTTGGATCTGGGGCTGTGAAGAAGGCTACATCAAGGAGTAGCAAAGCCAGTCTTCAATTTCCGATGGGTCATATCGCTCGTTTTCTAAAGAAAGGCAAGTACCTCGAACGTGTCAGTGTCGGAGCTCCGGTCTACTTAGCTACCGTTCTCGAATACCTCGTCGTCGAGGTAATTATCTTTTTATCCTCCTCCAGGAATCTCGTTCTCGTAGTTTAATTTTGTAACCCTAATCTTGACCGTTTTTTTCTTTTTTGGGAAATTGAAATTAGGTTTTGGAATTGGCCGGAAANGAAGTTTCATAGAGCAATTCATATGTATTTCAGGGCCATGTATTTCAATGGCGGGTCGTGGTAAAACTCTTGGATCTGGGGCTGTGAAGAAGGCTACATCAAGGAGTAGCAAAGCCAGTCTTCAATTTCCGATGGGTCATATCGCTCGTTTTCTAAAGAAAGGCAAGTACCTCGAACGTGTCAGTGTCGGAGCTCCGGTCTACTTAGCTACCGTTCTCGAATACCTCGTCGTTGAGGTAATTATCTTTTTATCCTCCTCCAGGAATCTCGTTCTCGTAGTTTAATTTTGTAACCCTAATCTTGACCGTTTTTTTTCTTTTTTGGGAAATTGAAATTAGGTTTTGGAATTAGCCGGAAACGCGGCGAGAGACAACAAGAAGACTAGGATTGTTCCGAGGCACATTCAACTCGCGGTGAGGAACGACGAGGAACTGAGCAAATTACTCGGCGATGTGACCATTGCCGAACATCCACAATCATCTTCTCCCCAAGAAGACTGGTGCTTCTTCGAAGCCATCTGGTGATGACGATTAATCAACCAATTTCTTTTCCATGTGTTCTTTTGTTTTTTGGGGTTTTTTTAGATTTAGAATATATTTTGTTTCTTCATCGTGTATTGTGAAGAATCTCTCGCTTTAACGGGTTTTAATTGAATGTTCATATGCTTCAATTCCGATGAAATATAGAAATTCAGACGACTATGTTTTCTTCACTTTTCTAGTGTTTCGAGTAATGATAACCCAAAATTACTAAATTCTCATCCTTTTACCCGGTAGATCTGGGTTTTTAAAATTCTATTTAATGCAATTAAAAGTTGTTTCTCCTTCAAAAAAATTCTAGGGTGTCGATTTAACCTAGAATTGTAAATTCGCATGAGTAGATCTAGGTTTTAAAAAATGGTTTGGTTGAATGACGAAGATTTGCGTAAAGATAGGATTTTCAATTTAAAAATGGGGAAGCCAATGTGAATGACATCACAAGAAGAAGAAGAAGAAAAAGAAAATAAGTAACATGTATCTGGGAAAAATAAGCGAATGGCATGAACGGTCTTTTTACCTGTGAAAAATCCATTTTTTTAGTTTAAATGGCGTTTTCTAACATCCGTTCGACATATTAATGGAGCTGACGGGATCGGTGTTAAAACTACGAATTTTGAAAGTTAGAGTATAAAATGGGTGCCAACGTTAGTCTGTGTATTTTTCTGGATGTCAAAATAGTTTGTGTATTAAACGTCCAGATTTTATAGAATTCGTATATTTTTAAGCTTTTTTTCCTATATAAATCTATCTCCTACTCTTTAGGATCTCTAACTCTCTGTTGTATATGTATACATGTATTGTTCAAAATCTAATTCCCAATAATGCTCAAGATGTTGATTCAAAATTTTACACTCTTTTATTTTTAGGAAAAAAGAAACTAAAAAAAGAAAAAATAAAATATAGACTTGTTAGCTTACAGTTTCAGTTTTGAATTGGATTCAAGCTAGTTAAATACATATTTTAAAATTAAGTTTTAATTTGGTATTATAATATTTTCGATCTGATACATAGTTCATTTTTCGATAGAAAGAAATATAATTTTTTTAACCTAATTAAAATCTGGTTTCGTTATATGATCACGTTTTTTTTCCAACCCAAAAGTTTACTTAAAACATAAAAAATAATGTTTTTTTTTAGCGTAAACGAATTATACTAGTAGTACATTTGGTTAAATTACTCAAATCAAATAGAATCATGATAAGTCATTGGGTAATTTAATTATATAAAAAGTTACATTATGTGATGATAATTTGTTTAAATTATCATGTAACCGAAAAACTAATAATCGACGGCCTACCATGTTTCAAATGACGACGTAATTTTCCCACATTTTTTTCTCCTAAAGCATATACTTTGTATCGGGACCTTTCCTCGTGGCCCCCACATCTTGTTTATTCAAAGAGTTCAAACGATAACAAAAGTAATATTAAACAATTAAAGACGATACAGTTCGTGTAATTGTTTCGTTTAATCGACTATTATATATACACTAGATGAGGCTTCGCGCGTAAAAAAGAAAAGTTTTAGACTCTAAAATTGAGAACTTGAGTAATTATAATAGGTGTAATTAGATTTTAAATTAAGTTTCCATTTAATTATCCAAAAACTATGTTTTGTAATTCGAAATTAGAAAATTCAAAATTGATTTATATTATCCACACAATACCTTTAAATGAATGAACGGCCCTAATATTATCAAACACACAATAACAAACTGCTATTTTTTAATTTTATATGCTATGAATCTTATATATATTTTTTATATTTAACATTTTTTATTTTGTAGTTTATATTTATTCATTTACTTTACTTTTTGAATTTTATTAGTTTTCATTAAAACAAATATAATTCTTTTTTCTTTTTTTTTGCTATTTTATCTTTTATAAAAAGTAAATAACTAACAATGAGAAAGTTATATTTTTATATTGATACATGTCGCGATTTAAATTAACAATGACACATATCCTGATCTAGTGAATTATAATTATCTTACATGTCACATCTACTATCAACGATTCAATTTTATATAATAAAATTTTTAAAAATAAGTAATGTGTCAATCAAGTCGTAACTGATAATTGATCATATATGTGGTCTTTGGTTATATTCGTATCACTTCATTCATCTAATACGTAATACTCCGATATGAAAACTATGCACAACAGCGTATACT
>PKMM01013950.1:106904-154652 GCA_002933915.1 Eutrema heterophyllum | reverse complement strand
TTTATTTAAATATATATCAAAATAAAAATTGAAAATATTTTACTAATTTTATAAAATGTCAAGATACAAGAAAATTGATTTTTTTTTAAGAGTTTGTGAACTAACCACAAAACTAAAGTCATTAAACGGTGCATATTAGAGTTATGTTTTCAATATTATAGGTTTTGCGGGTTAGATCGAATAATATTTTAGTCTATTGCAAAACGGATTAAATAGATAAATGATTCCGTTTGACAACTATATCTAATAATGAGTTAGACATATTATAAAATTCAAATAAAAAACAATTTTCTTAAATTTCAAAACAATTTCTTAAAAAAAAATTACTCGAGACTATAACTAGTGCGGGTTAAATCTTAGTTACGTAATAATTGAGTTAATATCACTTCTTCTATATATGAGTTATTTTGTATGAATGATAACACAAAGCACCCCACTCCATTGCACCCAGTAGACATATAGGTCATTACTAATTAGACATAAATCATAAATTGGCTTGTGAATCATAAAATGACTCTACAAACCAATTTTTTTACTGGTGATTCAAACTGTCATTTTACTATAATGATTTGAAAAAGCGATTCAAAAAAAAAAATTACCTAAAAACATTTTAAGAAGTTATAAATTAAATAGCATCCAGAATATATATGGCTATTAAAAATTAAAATAACTGATATATGCAATTAACTAAAAAAACTATTAACGGAAGTTCTACAGAAGATGAAAACAAACTTAATTAATTTGTTGACAGAAATCCAATATTTTACTCTTTTTGTTTTTTTACAATTTACACACGTATACTACCATATATATTTGAATTCGACACTGTCAAATTTAAGTCTAAACTATACCAGAATAACAACGCTAATAGAAACCACTATTGACATGTTCCGATCAAAATAGTGAAAATACAATATATTTTTCACTATTTGATAGGATCAATACTTTGATAACGATAGACATTAAAAGTGCGTCAATGAATTTAATCGCTGCTCTATAATGCCTTATCGCGTCATTGCATGCACATATTGCTTTAACAAAGTATATTAATAATATAAATCCTCTCTTAAATAAATTTAGGACTAACTTATCTTTCATGTTTATATATGTATTTACGTTACATGTAAAAAACAGATATACCAGAATAATAGCTAGTCTAGCTGTTATTTGAAAAACTTTGTAAAAACAGGGTTAAAATATTATATTCTCTAGATTCTTTAGTTAATTTTGTCAACCAAATCCACACATTGTTGTGTTAACAGTAGTCACTGTTTCTACCACATTCACATCTTTATATAAACTCATATGGATCTTTTCCTTAACAAAATATCTACTACTCCCGTTTCAAATTAAATATCGTTTAAATCATTTTTTCGTTTCAAATTAAATGTTGTTTTAGGTTTTTAATATAAATTTTGGTATTAAATACCTAATTTAATCTCAAGATTAATAAAAAATACTAATACTCAAATTGCATCTTAGAAGTATAATAGAATTTCTAACATGTTTTTTTTTTTAATATGTTAGAACAAATTTAAACTACACTTATTTATTTATTTTTGTCAACAAACTACACTTATTATGAAATGGAAAAAATATATGATTAATTAGTGATTTAATCATGGACTTTTCTTTTCTTTTATACCACATTTACATATATATGAAAGTTTCAATTCAACCGAAAGAGTCTCGTATTTAAATTCAAACTCTTCATTAGAACCTGCAAAAAGTCAGATTTTTTTGTCATTTCATAAGTATGAAATATATAAACATGAGGTAACAATGAAATTTTGTAGATAAGAACATAACATATAATCCTAAACCTACATGAATTATTTTCACCATCCGAAATCTGCCAATAAACCACCACTCATTAATTTTTATTTTTCAAGAAGCATGTTTGGTTATATTTGGCTACCAGTACTACATAATACGCATATATAAACCCCACATAACATTTGATATTTCTTTGATACAAAATAGGGAGATTCTTCCGTTTTCACTTTCCATTAATACGAGGTTCTTGCATGTTTATCAATCACCAAATCTGGTCAATTAAACTACGGGAAAATTTGCATACACACACTTATACGCATCCACTTACGTCCACGTCTCCTAACAATTTTTGTAGAAATCTTTATTTTGTTTTTGTATATCAAGTTGTTTATCCTTTAGACCCATCAATTAAATTAAAAGTGAACATTGGACGTGAAAGAAGAATATATTATATAGACACATTACAAATTTGTATTTGTCCCTTTTTCCCTGTGCGCAAGTCAAAATGTTTTTTTTTGTCCTGATAAAAGTGCATATTTATAACATCGTAGTATTAATTATAAAAAAAGAAATGTTCAGAAAAAATAAAAAATGATTAGGAGACATAACCTTTTCTACAAACTTTCATAACATCATAAAAAAATTAGTTACTAATTGATGTCGATTTTTTTTTTAAAAAGAGTTAATGGATTTTTGCTACAAGTAGTTAGTAAAAAGCTAAATAGAGTAAGATAAATCTTAGTCCTTCTACGGAGTTGAATGGTCCAGTACTGGTCAATATCCTCGAAGTCATCCTAGCCTATTTGTGGGTTCGAAATCTCATGTGAGAGCAAAAGAATATGTGATCTAGACTAAGGACTGATGCCAACAGAAACAAACCAAAAACAAAAACAAAAAACAATTTTAGAGTATTTAAATTGTTGAACAAATAAATAATTTAATTTAAAATACCAACGTACCTGACCTGTAAAACAATACAAATTTCATTTATATTATTTAGAGAGGCCGGAGGCGGAACAATTGTGGGAGGAAAACAAAAACATTGAAAACATATATTTTTGGGAAAAAAACATTAAAAACATGTAATAACAAAAAATATTAAGCAAAAGAACTGAAGTGAGAAAAGACAAAAACCAACTGTGTATAAAGCCGAAACAGATGACGGGCCCATAAAAGGTCGAACCTCCACTTCTATTCTCATCGGCGTTCGGTTCTTCGGTACGGGTTCGGGTCGATTCTTTCGGTTATCGGTTCTGAAAAATTGGTAACCATTCGGGTATTTTAGAAATTTGGTTCGGGTTCGGTTCTGGTACCCGATTTTTTTAAAAAAATTAATTTTTTTGTTAAATTTAAATAAAATTTGGTTAAATTTTGACAAATATAACTAAGAGCTTTCAGATATTTTGGTTATATTGGGTATTACGGTTATTTGGTCTAAAAAAACTAATATCTTCATGTTTATAATTGTAATTTTGGATAATTGGGTTATATCAAGTCTAAATATAATTAATATTTTGGATATATAATTATATTTCGGGTACTCATTCGGTTCTCGGTTCGGTTCCGATTCTTTTGGTTATGGAAAATTGATAACTATTCGAGTATTTTATCGATTTCGGTTCGGTTCGGTTCGGTTTTTTTTGTTGTGTTCGATTCAGTTTTTCGGTTCCATGTTATTTTGCTCAGGGCTACTTAGTCTATATAACTATACATATAAAATAATAAAACATATCTCAGAGTGGTAGGCCCTTTTCTTTCATCATTTCTCATTTTTTCCCCTTTCACACACTTCACTTCAACAACAATTCACATTATTATGAATATGACCACTTTTTTTTGTTCTTCTTCTTCTTTATGGTTTAATTCAAACCGAAAAATTCTAAGCCGAACACATACGTTTCTCCATCACAAAACAAAGACCCTTCTCAAACAAGTTTGAACCCTAATTTCTATAATTTTCCTCCATTAGAGACATAGCCGGCCCTCACATATCTACGGCTCCAAGCAAAATAATTTTTGGCCTATTAAAAATATAAAAAAACCATACATTAGGATTTGAACTGTCCACCTGAGGATCTTTTTCTTTACATGTTACCAAAATAGTAATACAAGTTTATAGAATTCCTTAAAACTTTGTTTTAATTTTTTCAGATTGATCAAGATCGACCATGTACTGTGCGAAAATATATATTATTTGATTCAAAAGTTATATAAATAGAAACTCAACTAGTGTTAATTTAACTAGTTTTTCTTTTAGTGTAAATTGATTTAACTAGTTAGAAGTTTAAGATAGATCTCGAGTACAAATACGGCTCTAGCTATATCTTAAAAGTTATTCACTAAACGAAGTACAACAACAACAACAAAAAAGAGGTCATCACTCATATCTATAACGAGCTAGGTGTCATGCGCAACATTTGACCAATATAAATCCTACAAACTAAATATTTAAATGTATGAAAAAGAAAAAGAAGAAACAAAGCAATTGATTAGCCATTTAGCCTAGTTCGAAACGACGTCTCCTTAACGTTTGTGCGTTGTTTGTTAATGCGTCCGAATCTCTCTACGCACAATACAATTACGGACATAACAAATTTTGACATTATTTTATATCCGAATACTATAAATATATCTACAATTTTGTTATATATCGTTTCCATATGGAAAGAGGGATTGCCGATCGTCGTTTAGCATAATATATAAGCGCTGTCTCCTCAAATTATTTGAAAGTATTGTACAAATTTTATTTTATTTTTGCTAAAAGATTTGACTAAAGTATATATGATGTGCTAATATCTAGTAAAAACCCTAGCCCGTTTGAAAAATATACAAATCTTCTTACATATTTAACACGAAAAGAAAGCAAAACATCTAGAGTTTTCGGTTTGATTCTCAAGTTAAAATTAGAAAACGTTGGATGTATGAAATATATTGTCGTCCACTTATACAATAAAGTATGAACATCGATGCATGAAGGCTAGACTTCCAATGTCTATAAATAATATAAAATGCTTGTGGTAGGGTCTTTTTTCATTATCATATCTCACTTCCTTTTCCATCCCTCATTTAATTACAGCCACTATAATTTTACTCCAAACCATAATAATTATTATTTATTTCTATATGAAATCATTTTATGAATTTGTTTTTATAAAATACTAAATCAGGTCCTGCATGATATACCTATAAAAGATAAACTATATAAAATTCTAAAATTGATAACTAGCATAAATATGACTCGTATAATTAGATTCTAAATTAAAATTCATGTTTAAATATATAAAATTATGTTTTATAATTCACAATTAAGAAAATTCGAAATTGATTCATATTATCCATAAATATGGTAAACATTCATTTTATATGAGTGAGAAGGTTCCAAAAACAAATTCAAAATCTTATATAACATAAAATTGTATCAAATTGATAAAATTAATCTCTTTTTAAAAAAAAAGTTATTATCTTCTAAAACTATTAATTGTTCTAACATGTTAAAAAATGTTTAATGTAATCATTCAAGTTTAAAGTTTATATTTATGAATTTTTGTCATTTGATTCTTATAAGAGAATTATCAAACATGATAACAAACAGTTATTAATCTAATTTTATATACTGAGAATCTTATATAAATTTTAGTTTACATTTTTTTGTCGATCTTGTAGTTTCTATTTTTTTGTTTTACTTTATTTTTTGATTTGATTAGGTTCTATTATATAAAACACAATTTCTTTTTCCGTTTTTGTTATTTTGTCATCTTAAGAAATAAATAGTTAACAATAGAAAAAAATATATTATTATATTTTTATTTTCCTTTTATTCAAATTATTAATTTGACACATGTCGCGATCTTAATTAACCACGATACATGTCACGATCTCGTGGATAAATTTTTTTATACGTGTTATCCTCACATTGTCGCGTTCAATTTTATATAATAAGATATATGAAATTTTGGAGCCTTAAGAATCAAGAATTGTAATAATGTCTCATAGTTTGACTTCACAAAATTCAATTAAACGCGCAAATTATTACCATTAATTAATTAACCTTTGTACGCAATTGATTCAGACACAAGGACCGACCAATTCGGGAACAAATGAATGGATATGATTCATCCTTATAAAAAGTTTTTATGACAGTTGAGACTTGAGACAAAAGAAAAAATTGAAAGCTATCTTGCGACGTTGTTTTGATGAAGAAACGAATAGGTGAGTGAAAACGGTTAACTTCTTGGTCGGGTAAGCCCAATGGGCCTATTTAAGAAGGTAAGAGTTATAATATTTTGTCAGTCAGTATTTGATTAAACGATGGGCCGAAAGTGTGTTGACTCATAACGAAAACTTGGTTATAGAACTTTGAACTGAGCTAGAGGATCCAAATAATAATAAAAAAAACATATTATTCGACGTATTTTTAACGCTCTCTGGGTTATATAAGTAGAGGTTTTTCTGTATCCAACAAAAAAATCATCGTGAAGCGTTCGAAGGCTATTTCTTGGACGACCATCGGCATCAGAGAAAGAGCTTAGATCTCGTGCGGCGTGGTTTCTTCGGTGCGTTTCTTCCGTTGATTCTCTCTCTCTCTCTCTCTCTCTGTTTGTTTACCGATTCTTCTTCTTCTGTTCGAATTTCCTTCCCGCGATCCGGATCCGTGCGTTGTTCATTGCTCGTCATTTTCAGATCTGTTGTGTTTCCTCCGTTTTCTTTTACGAATAGACGTGGTTTATCGTGATTAGCTAGTTTGTAATCCTGGATCTGTATCTGCTTCGTAGAAAAGCAAAGTTGATTTTTCTAGATCAGGCTGATCTCTTATAATCAGGTTTGGCAGTCGATGATTCTCTGTAATTATATTGGGAAATAAGATCTTGATTCGATCCAGACATGATGATACGATGCAATTTGTTATCATAGGTTCCACAATGGTCTTGGTACATCCGTCGCTAGATAGATGATTCCTCAATTGCGTGTTGTAAGTATTTTTATGGGTAGAAATTTATGAAATGTGATTCTGTGAACAGGCTTGGAGAAATGGGGCTATCATTCGGAAAGTTGTTCAGTAGGCTTTTTGCGAAGAAAGAGATGCGTATTCTGATGGTTGGTCTCGATGCTGCTGGTAAGACGACAATCCTGTACAAGCTCAAACTTGGAGAGATCGTTACCACTATTCCCACCATTGGTGAGTAACTTACTTCATTCACCTCCTACTTCTTGCCTATCTCTATCCACCTGTATTTGTTTGTACCATGAATGTGGCCTGTTGTTGAGTGTTTTACTTGTTTTGTATGAGAGAATCTTACATTTCTTGTTTGCTCTCAGGGTTCAACGTTGAGACTGTGGAGTACAAGAACATTAGCTTCACCGTGTGGGATGTCGGGGGTCAGGACAAGGTATCTTCCCAATTTCATATCATTCTGTTCCTGTTATTCTGCAAGTATTGGGGTTACGCTTTCATCCATGTATAATGGTTTGCTTATTAGGTTCAGTGTTGGTATTACGTTCCTGTACCAGCACTCTACAATTGATAAGCTAAATCAAATCAGCCAGAATGTAGAGCATGCTTTTGATTCTCAAAGAGATGTCGTTTTCTGGCTGACATTCCCATTTTAACACTCTTTCTTTATGGACTACTATGTTATCTCATTTGAGTTCTGCTCGTAGAATTGTGATCCAACTCTTTACTAATGGTTTCCTTTCAAACTCTCTACTAATGGTTTCCTTTCAAACTCTTTACTAATAGTTTCCTTTCAAACTCTTTACTAATAGTTTCCTTCTTGCTCATCCAGATCCGTCCATTATGGAGGCACTACTTCCAGAACACACAGGGACTTATCTTTGTTGTGGACAGCAATGATCGTGACCGTGTTGTTGAAGCCAGGGACGAGCTTCACAGGATGCTGAATGAGGTATTTTCACTCAATACTCCCCTCTTTGTATCTGTATATATAAGAATTGGTTTCTAAAAGGACATAACTCGGATCAATTGGTTTTGATTTTGTGATGCTTTTTTCGGCAGGATGAATTGAGGGATGCAGTTCTGCTTGTTTTTGCTAACAAGCAAGATCTTCCCAACGCAATGAACGCTGCTGAGATAACTGACAAGCTTGGGCTGCACTCTCTCCGCCAACGACACTGGTGAGCAAAAAACACACAACTCTAGCTCTCTCGATCGATAATCCAAACCCGGACATATGAGCTCTGATATAATCATTGTAAATACAGGTACATCCAGAGCACATGTGCCACCTCTGGAGAAGGACTCTACGAGGGACTTGACTGGCTCTCCAACAACATCGCAAACAAGGTATTAACTATGATCTACTTACTCTCGTTTAACTCCAGTTCTCATAATCATTTTGTGTAGAATCCGAGGTCTGAGACATTTTAACGTATGATGTGCAGGCATAGAAAGGAGGTAGCAGGATTCCTCTTTGCTTACTTGGTTTATAAACCAAGGAAGTGGGGCTGTTTCGCTAGTACTATAAAAACGAGTCCAAGATTTATTATCACCATATTCTTCTTCTTCGTCTCTCATCTCAAACTCAAATCATTTCACACTTTGTACTTTCCTTTGATAACTCGCAAGTTTTTTTTACTTTTTTTTTTCTTTTCCCGAAGTGAGTATATCCCTTTTATTTCTTCTTTTGATCAGTTTCTTCCTCGTATTCTGTTTCATGATTCGAAAATTTTGAACACATTTCTCTTTCGAAACTGACGCAGGCTCCTTTGAGATTCAAAGTAAACGGAAGGCATATCTTTGCTTTCGTATATTTAATCGTTATTCAAATTTGAACATCGGAACTATACAATAAACATTACACAAATTCAGGAAAGCACACATCATAGACAAAGAAAAAAAGGAAACAAATTCACATGTCAACCTCAAAAGCACATGAAACCAGAGACAGCATGTGTGGTTGTCGACCCAACACATAACCCCCAATTCACTTGCTGCCCGGACAGTTCAACTACCAAACAATTTTGACATTCAAGCAGCGGACGGTGCAGTCACGTACTTGACCCGTTCAGCTTCAGTAAGAGCGTTGATAAACGGCTTCAGATTCCCCAGACCTGACTCTCTCTCGAGGTCTGCTTCAGATTTCTTGTAATCCAAGGAATCATCGTTGTAAATGTCCCACCATTTGTTCACTAACATTTTGATGTCTTCTCTCTCCATATTTGTTTCCTTCCCTGTGTATCTCCATGGCTTCGAACCCTGTAATGAGAAACACAACAAACAATGTGTTAGAACTCAGAAGAAGAACCGTTGGTCTAAATAAAACAAAAATTGGATACAAAATAACTCACCGCCGCACAGTAGTGAACCACCTTGACTTTATCGAGCTCCACATTTTCTTGGTGACGCCATAGCATCGCTAGGACAAGATTGTAAACTAAAGGAATTGGCTTGTAGATTTTCTTGAAATACAAGTTCAGAAAATCCTGCACAATCAAATCCACAGCTTAAAACATAGCGAAACAGAGCAAAACCAGTCAGAAATTACTGTACCTGTTCAGCGAAAGGAGTTGGGGGAGTGATTTTAAGGGTCCTTAAAAGATCCTCGTAAGTCTTGAGGTCAGGTTTGAAAACAAACATTCCGGCGTTGAAGTAGAGAGCCGGTGGTTCTCCAAGCTCTGCCTTTGGCCACTGAACCTTTTCAGGGCATTGTTGGCAGTATCCGATCTTGTATTGCGGCGTGTGACTCCATGTTTTCTCGCAAAAACAGTCCATCACCGCGTAGAAATAGCGATCATTAAGATCGAACAAGTGGTCGATGTTATCATAAACTTGAATGTCTCCATCTAAATATATCATTTTACTGTACTCCACAAACTACACATTAACACAAAACAGAGCATTACAAGTTAGGCTTATATAACACAAAAAGGGTAATTTGTTGAAAGTTAACACACATAAAGGGTGATTAAACGACATCGTATTGTAAGTACCTTCCAGATACGTAGCTTGGAGTAATTGATGACGTAATAAGCCATAGCAAATTGAGTTTGGTTCTCGGGTGGGTAAACGGGTTCGATTTCACGGACAATGCAACCTTGTTCCAAAAGTATACGACGGTGTTCCTCCGGAACGTCTGGTAATATCGCCACAACGAATGGATACGCGGATTTGACTTTTCTTAATCCTTTGGCTAAACCAACGACTCCTTTCACGTAATCACCGTTTCCGGCGAGAAATGTCACGTAAGCTCGATCACCGCTGTAGATTTGCGGTGACGGTTTAGCTATCGTCACGGCGGATTTAGCGGCGGTGGTTTGTGTAAGCTCCGGAGCCATGTGAGAAGCACGTGATTTTGGAGGATCTAGAGAAATGTGATGAGAGGAGAGTGTTTTTTTTTTGTTCTTTGTGTTCAGTGATGATAATGTGATGGCTAAACGGGGATTATTATAGGCGCTAGGATTAGTTGTCATCATGAAATCTGGAGCGTACACGCGTAAATTTAAGATCAGACGGTGGTGATTGGCGTTTGGTGAAAGTTCTGGAAGTGGGGACATTTAAACTATATAGCGGTTAAATACGGAAAACGCTAGAAGCAGCTACGGTATTGTGAGAAACAGAAGATTGTTATTCCCTGCGGCTAGGTGCATTGTACACTTCCACTTCCAGTTTTCCACAACAAAAACTTTAATTCTTGTTACTTCCTTTTTTTTTTTTCTTTTTTCTCGTTACTTCTTTTTATTACTTATTTATATTCATATACAGATATAGAAAGAATGGAAGACAACGAATTTACCAAAATTTGGTAATGTGTCTAATCTTCAAAAATTTCATTAGAAATTAAAAGCATGCAAAACACAAAAAATTAACGAGTTTCGGCAATATGCGTAATCTTCAAAAACTCTCCCTAAACAAATTCTACGGCAAGATCTTGCCTAATCATATTAACACTACACTAAAGCATATTTTAGCTCATCATCCACCAATTCTAGCAAACACAAAGCTTCAACTCTCTAATCATACGACAAGAGAATTATTATTTCTCAATATAATCTTCGTAGTTGAATCTCCAAAACTTTTTGTCCTCCATAAAATGGCATACAAAACTCTAAAGAACGTGACCCGTTTGTACATATCTTGAATTACATCATAAGATTCATAACCATAAGTGATTTACGTCCTTTCTGTTCTGACAACATCATATACTAACACCGCATCATATTTTAGTGTTCCAAACCATGTAACTTCATGTTCCATCTTTTTTTCGGAAGTCTTGATAAACATCATCAAATACCTCGTATCTTCTTTCAGTTTACTTGTTCTTCGTATATTTGTATATCAACTTCTTGCACTAACAATTGTTGATTGTAGAAATCACACAAGGATAAGAAATTGACAAATTGATTGGAATCTCGTTTTTATTAAGTTGAACTCGTTGGAGTTACAAAATGTTTTGAGATCGGTAATGAAATTGAGGTCGGATTTCGAGCTCTCACTTTCTCTCTCTGAAATGTGTCATGAATTAACCCCCCCCCCCTTTCTCGCTCTGAGATCTCCTTCTTTATAATATTCTTTGGCGGCTTAAAACTTGATTCAGATTAAAAAGTAAGATATGACTTTTTCCGTAATTTCAGCAAAAGTAAGATATGCCTTTTTCCGCGAATTCCGGAAGTGGGTTTTGATTACGATGGGTTGATACCGACGAGCTCGGTAGGTCATTGGCCGGCAATCGCTCGGTGTCATTTTCTTTACCGATCTCGAACCGTCGTCGATCGGAGTCAATTGGGCCGATCTCGGTTCAAGATAAGGAGTTCAATTTACGTTCAAAGCCAGCCGCGATGAGTTCGGTGCTTACCAGACTCGTAGGTTGATTATCGCTCGTGAATCTTCCTTCCGATCTCGAAGGTCGGCAGCCGCTTCGTGGTCCTTCCTTCCGAGTTCGAACCGTCGTTGATCGGGATCAATAGGACCGGTCTCGATTCAAACTGGACTAAACCGGGAAGTGGTAAACTCACCACTAACAACAATATCATTTCAACCTCTATTTCAACTTCTACCTTTTTGGTTCAAATGATTGAGTTTGAACTTTGAACAGAACTACAATCTGTGAAATAGAAAAGGACGTTACACATAACTTTCATTTGCTTAATTTCCCATTATTCATTGTAATACTTTAGAAGAAATATTTAATAACAAAGTTAAAAGAGGCAAATAAATCACGTGAAAAATGGAGACTTCTTGTGAGAACGACAGCGTTGAGTCGTTGACTACATACACACTGCATCAATAGTTTTATCTCGTGTAGAGTAACCGTGAGATACATAATGGGCTCACGCCATCTGATTTAGGCCCATAATGGGCCATATGAACTCATTTTTAAAATTTATTCATATTCGAATTTACGATATCTTTGTTATAGCTATTTGAAATGAAATTGAACTACTTAAATCATGACATTCCATCTATTTACCTAAATAATATATTGATCTTTATCATGTAGAAATAATATACCAATAAGCCATATTGATATGTTAATTTTAACAAGTTTTAAGTGGTATTAGTTAGTCGACAAAAAATAGAAATGGTTGTTACATTGCCAATAATTAACCAAATCAAATGAGATCTAAAGCATAACAATTGAGTTTTAAAAGCAAGAAAAAAAAAACAATCGTATCATTGTAAAATACATAGTAAACTAAGACTAAATTTTGAAAATCTACAAAGAACCCATTAACTACATCTTATGAAATTTAGGGGACTTATTGGATCATGGATTTAAAGAGACATTACTCAATGACTATTTTTCAATAAAATATTTTACAAAAATTGTGCACTAAATAAATTTTTTTTTTTTTATTCCTATAACTATTATGAGAAGAACATGAATTTACTTCAATGGTTATTATCATCCAAAAACAAGCATCATAATCCGGATAGTTTACAAATGAATATTTTCACAATTTGCAAAATTAAGTTAAATAACAAAGAGATCAGATTAATAATACCAAAGAGTAACTAAGTACGCATAAATATAAATAACTAAAGTCAAAGAACAAATCATTGTTAGAAACAAAAGCCAAGGATAATCATAGTTTTCCATTGACAAAACATAACTGAAAGTTTTCAGCATAAATAAAAGGGCCGAGGGAGCATATCATAGTTCTCGGCAAAACATAGCTTAGAATATATAATCATAGTTAGAACTTACATCTAATAATATAGCTTTTATTTACAAAAACTGAGTTTTTAGAGCTCATCATAGTTTTGTTTCTAAAGAGTTCCCAAAATAACATGCAAATCTCGAATCTTTTTGCCAAAATCTTCTTCACAAGACTGCAACAATTTCTTTCTCAATAGCCTCATTCGTCTTTCTCAACTTCACTTCAACTTCACTATGCAGCTCGAGAATCTTCCTCTTAACTTCTCTGCAGCTCGAGAATCTTGCCCTCAACTTCTCTATGCAGCTCGAAAATCTTCCTTTTAACTTCTCTCTGCAGCTCGAGAATCTTGCCATCAACTTCTTTCCAATTTTTTTTAACCTTTTCCAATTTAATAGCTCCCAATATCTTCCTTCTCTCAATATTTTTTACTTTATCCTCTGTAAGTTCTTGTTCATCTTTCAAAGAGATCAGCATGTTGATCCGCTTTATATGATCTGTAACATCGAATCCTTGCTTCTCATGCACAAAAAATCTCTTTTTCAGTCCCTCCAAGGTGCTTTTGGGAGTGTCAGGTTGCAGAGTTTTGTAGGTATCCAATAATCTAACCACTTCATACAAAGTTACATTCTCTCCGGTTGAATCTGTCACTCTAATGTCTGAGTCAAATTTGTCTTCTTCTCTGTTCCTTTTAGGACTGTTTTCGTTGATGTTATGCTCTTTAGATATCTACATAAAAAAGTGTCGAAATCAAAGGAGACCATCTACAAAAATAAACAGCAATCAGCATATGAAGTAGCGAGGAAGTGAGAATGATTAATGTTAAACCATTATTTAACTATACCTTCTTCCCAGTTGAATCAACAACACCAGTGGAAGTAAGGTTTTCTCTCTTCTCCTCTTTCGGTTAGTTTCAGCCTCTGTTAATTTGTTCCATTTCTATCATTATGCTTTTTGTTCTTCCATTATATTGGCTTGCTTTAAGCCATTGTAGGTCAGTGATAACAGTCCTTCAACATCGAACCCATGCGTCACTATATGGTATAATGTCTCTTTGTAGAGATCTAGTTGGCTTACGAAAACGTTCTTCCCGTGATTATGTAGTGCCTCTGATATCTCAAGCCAAGTTTCCAAATCGAAGCATATTGATCTACGGTTTAAATTGTTTATACTAATTAATGGTGAGTAAACAAAAATTTGTGCAATTATTGTTTTATCCCTATAACTATGATGAGAAGACATGAATTTACTTCAACGGTTATTGTCTCTAAAAACAAACCTCATAATCCGGATAGTTTACAAATGAATATTTTCACCAGGAACCGGTATGGAACCAATGACGCATATTTGCTGAGATCAGAAATCCATGAAATTCTCCTTACTCTGTTCCGTCCCGAGTATGAAGCTTTAGCGTTACCTTTTAAGAAGAACGAGTCTACAGCTATAGCGTTGCCTTTTAAGAAGACTTGAGTGAAATGGGAGGAGTATGATAAAATGGAAATGTTCTCAAGAATGCAACCTCATTTCTCTCCGCTGGGAGAAGATCCAAGCCTTGTTCGTGAAGATTATGCATTGGTATGCACATGTGAGACTTGACCTCATTAAAAAAGAAATTGAAATGATGGACATGATTCTTCTATCGATCTGAAAGAGAGGCAGAAGGTGCAAGCAGATAAACTCTCGGCGATGGAGTTAGAGAAAAAGCGTATTGAGAACGTAGCATACAAGGTATTCACTATGATCAAGAGATTTAGATGTATTATAGTTAGGTTTAATAACTTGAGCAAGAGGGAGATGAAACTGTTTAATGTGATTGAGAAGTGAGAGTGTTTTTGAAATGTGTTTGGATATTGATTATGTGAAAAGATAAGAATGAAACAAAACATCCGTGAATTTTGTTTTTAATTATCTAAAACAACATCGAATCATAAAAGAGAAGATGGTTAGATAATTATAATAAAGTCATAATTATTAAGAAACAAGAGGGGATTTTTTTTAAGTTTTCCAACTAAGTAATGCTAATTGATATAGAAATTTACTCATGATCACTAAAAATCAGAAGACCAAAAAGTGCCAAAAAAAAAATTTCCTTGGACAAGTTCTCCTAATGAGAATCTGTGTAGCTGTCAATGTCCTCTTCCAAGAAGCTCACGTAGCTATTGTTAATAGGGAAATCAAGCAGAAGTTTAGAAACATAATATGATGAATCATCTTCAAGATCATTCGTAACATGGATAAACTGAAAGTTGGCTCCTCTAATTGTCTCTTTATAAAAGTAGAAGACAATAAGAAATTTGATGGTAATTAACTTTAGAAAAATACATGATCATACAACATGCCTCTTTCCACTCTTCTCTGCATTGTACATGCTCTCAAGAGCTGTCATTGAGGACACTGATTCTCAACATTTTTCAAAATCATAAACAACATATGTGAGCTTAATGAATTAGATTGGTCCATCTTTTTGATTAATTTTATGATTGCTAATAGGTTTTTTTTCTTTCTTTTTCTTATATACTTTGTAGCTGCCAATTGAAGCAGATTCAAGCATTTGCTACACAAACACTTGCCTCTCGCTTCTCTTCAGTAATACGATCGAAAATTAGTGTGGTCTAGAGGCTTAAACCATACTTTGTGATTTTTGAAACCATATACTATACTGCTGAATTCTGATGTTGACATTGACTCTAAACGTGTTTTGTGTTGCAAAAATTGACAAAAGAAAAGGGAATAATAATGAAAGTGGGTCTCTTACGATGTCTTCAAAATTCCTGCCAAAAGTGTCGGTTGAGACTTTTACCTTAATCATCGCCGGTCATCTTTGATTTGGGTTCCTTAATTTTCATCTGTTTCCATTATTGTGTATAAATTACTCTTTTTTTTTTTAGTTTTCCTTCGCAAAGCTTCGAAATTGCTGCTTTGGGGAAAATTATATTCCGACCAATCAAAGTCAACTCCCATAGTGTCCGAGTTTAGGCAACATGCATTACATAATTTACTTCCAAATTTGAAATTACCTTTTTACGGTTAATGGAAGACCTTTACTAACCTTTTTTTTTATATTGCAAATGGTAGACTTCTTACAAATCCTTTTATTTTGTTTTTCTTTTCTTGTAGCATTTACTAACTTATTTTACATACACTGACACACATCCTTATATAACTAATATATAATGGTCATGCAACTAATTTTGAACAACTTTTATTATTCTGAACTATTTTTCCAATAGAGATAATAAAATTACTTGGCCGATAAAACTGTTATATATATATTTATGTAAAAGCTAAAATTGTATCAATAATATTTAATAAAATTATTTGGTTCGATATTTAAAATATAAATTAAAATATACATGTAAATTAAGTATTCAACTAAATGATCTTATAAACCTAATAAATATAAATAGCATCGAAATTTTTCGTAATCTACATATTATATGATCAATTATTAAACCCGTGCAAAACAAACTTCGACAGATTCTTGATTATATTTATTTTGAAAAATACTATAATCATTTTTGCTTAATTACAAACTATTGCAATATTCGGAATACTAAAAAAATGTTAGATTAAAAGTAATTGTTCTATAATAACAGAAAAATGTATACAGTTTAACAAATGGAAGTTCGAACTGAATATATTTTTATTAAAGTCAGGATACTCAATTGGCTCAGTCAATACTGCTAGATTTTTTTATTATAACCATTAAGAGATATATTTTTTTTTTTTGTACCTTATTTAAGAGATATGTTAATGTAGAGTTCTTTTGAATTTAAAGTTTTGATAATGGGATGTTTCTTTAGAGGGAATATCATATCACAGGCTTAATTATCAAATATTATTTGGTACATTGAACCTCAACAGAAAATGGATCTCAAAGAAAATGAACCTCAACGTCTATATATGTATATATATATATATAGGTGCGTTGACGAGAAAGAAGATGCTCAAACATGGATTTTCTATGGTCATGCCTTTCGAGTTTTGAACCTTACATGCTTTAAAGTCTAAAGTTCGAACCCTCATTAGAGGATTCTCCTCTGCGTCATCATCTTTAGGTCATCGCTTCTACGCCATGCACAATAAATATTTATAACAATTTACAGATTATTTTAGCAACAACAAAAAAATAGCAAAAAAACAATTTACAGATTATAAATAAATAGATTCCAGAAAATTAATTTTTTCTTTTTGTTTTCTTATAAAGGAGATGTAACACGACTCCATCAATAAGAGATACATATACAATATAATATTCATTAGCCATCATCCCTTTTAGAGTCTTATCTATTGCCCTATAACTTTTAGATGTTTTATTCGATTTTGGGATTGACCTGTCTTATAGAGATTTTTGTTGGAGGCTTATGTGTTATGTCGCATCAAATCGGAATTGGACATAACCAGATGACAAAAAGAAAGAGGCTTTGCGTATGAATATGACAGAATTTTGAGCGTGTAATAAGTTAAAAAGATTGTGGGTTCTACTTTGGTACTTCTTCTGATTTTGATAGATCGTAAACGTCTTTTTAGGTTGATTGTTCTTTTTTTTTGTTTTTGACTGTTTATCTCTTTTTTTGTTGTTGTTGCTAATAACTGTTTATCTCTTTCTCTTTTGTTTTTCTATTGTTTTTAGTTTCGTTTATTGAACCAAATTAACTTAAACAGTGAGACGTACGATCATATATATATATAAAATAATACAAAAAACAAAACCCATTGATTGCCAAATCATATCGGCATTATGTGTTTTTTTGTGTCAAACGGTATTACTCGTTCTGTTTTACAAAGAGTGTTATTTTGACACATTTCACACATATTAAGAAAGCTAATAAAAGTTTAATATTACCCCTTATTAATACACTAAACAAATTTTCTCTCTCTAATTAATACACTGAACAACAAAGGTAAAACTGAATTTTTGTTCAAAATTATGCATTAGAAACATAAAGCCACACTTTTGTGAAACAAAAATAAAACCTTAAAATGACACTCTTTGTGAAACAGAGGGAATATGTGTTTATATTTCTTTTGTTAAATGTTTCGTAAAAGTCGCTTCTTAAAGATAAAACCTCTCTAGGTTTGGGCGATTAGGGTTTCTCTTCCTCCGCCACCGCCGGTGTGGTCTCTCGCCGCCGGTGAGAATCTTCTCCTTTCTCCCATGGTTTCGTGTGTGGTTCCTCTTTTGTAGGTCTCGTTTTTGGCAGAGCCGTCGTCGGGTCCGTCATATCTGACCTCGTTCGCTCTACATCAGCCGCCGGAACCTCCTGACCCGCCGGTTCCTCCAGATCCTCCGCCTCCACCCCTCAACCGGCATGCTTCCCCAAAGAGCTCCTCCACCCACCATCTTTGTCAGCTTCTCCAGTTCGTCAAGCTAATTTCCCTATCGCCTTCCTCTCCGAGTTCTCGTATTTCCACCCTTGCGTCCTATGGTTACATCATTGTCGCCTCAGTGCGACCCCTTACTGCAATATGCAGATCTAATTCCAACTTCGTTTCGGCTCTTGGTCCGTTCAGGTATACCTCTGTCTTGTGGATCTCTTTCCCTCTCGTTAGGGATAGTTTGACTTCTTTGGATGTCTTCGATAACAGCTTTGCTCGTCTATGTCGATGGGAATGCGAGTCTGTTATAGTCACCTTAGCGTTGGTGTATCTCAAGGATCTTGTTATTTGCTTGGATTGGTCATGTTTGGACCCACCTGTTCCACTCGACCCACCGGATTCCACCGCCAGACCATTCATCTCCGACTCACCTTCCACCTCCCTGACCTCAACGGTTCAGCTGCAACCTTCAGATCTAGTTCAGAGAATCGTTAATCCATTTCGATTTCTAGATCTGGGCACTTCCCCTTCATTCTCCGTGGTTGTTTCGGCTTCCTTGATGTGTTCAGATGACACCCTTCTCGCCGTTGTGCGTCGACTTGCTGCAGTATGCAGACGTTACTCCATTTGCACTTTGGAAGGTATGGGCTTTGTTACGACTAGGATCGATTGGCAACTGTTTGGTCTCTAGTCTCTATTAGGATTCATTTTCCTAAGTCTGAGTGTCCCTTTAATTCAATTTCCTCAATATGAGCCTCATAGGCTTTCCTTTAGCCTTCTCTTACCTCAGTATGAGGCTGTTACTCGAAACCTCCTTTCAAAGTCAGGGTGTTCTACTGGTTTCTTGGTTTTATTACCTATTGAATCAGGGTGGTACTCCGGCAAGATAGGAAATGTCTTCTCAAATGGCTTCACTCTTCTCCAAGGATCGAAGGGTAAGCATTTCATCTCCTCAGCTCTTGTTGTAGAGACAATGGCGATGCATTTGGCTCTCATACAGACTAATTCAGTGGAGAGCATTGACCTCCAAATATTTTCGGACTGTGACGTCCTCATCAAGGCCCTTAACACGGGTGCGGATCAGAACGCGATTGCAGGCATCTTATTCGATATTCGAAGCCTTGTAACACTCTTCTCCTCCTTATCTTTCTTTCATGTTTCTCGCAAGTGTAATATTTCAGCTGATACTTTCGCTAAATCGGTTTTTTGTAACATTTGTTCGGGTTTGGACGAAATAGTTTAAGAAATGAAAACAACGAATTGACCGCACAAAAAAAAAAATTAAATGTTTCGTAGTTTTCGTTTAACCAAATAACCTGTCAAAAATAATTAATTTAGTAGTTAAATCTCTCATAACATTATGGCATCAAATTTATTTTTACTCTAATCAAACTTAATTCAAGTTTGGTTTAATTTCCGCGATATACAATCTAGTAGTTGAAGTAAACAGGAAGTGTTCTCTGTTTTCTTTCAGTAAATAAAGAATTGACACAAAAAATTTAAAAAAAACCGGTCTTTTTTCATGTGAATAGGAAGAATTTGTTTTTGGTGTTATCAGCATCTTTGGGCTGTCATATAATGAAATTACTTTCACTGAATTGGGTATTACGAAAAAACATTTGTTTTCTTCACTAAAAGTCTAAGATACTAAATACAACCCAAATCTAACCTATATTCGAATCAAATTGACACGTCATCACTTGTGTGTGTTTTTATCCTAAGCTGAGAGTTAGAAGCAGACAAGTGTCTCATAAAGACATTGAGACCTGATTCGCTTCTCAGTTACATACACTTAACCGAGAGTGTTGCTTTCCCAAGAACTATGGAGGCTACTATTTATGTGTCTTTGTGTAATAATATCGTGTTTACTTGCATTACTTAAACTCTTTCACTTTAATTAATAATTTTAATTTTAATAATTTTTTCAACCCTCCTTTTTGATAGAGTGGATCGCTCTGATATGTACGCATCAAAATGTATACGCTAATCCTTTTTATGTTTGTATGTTTTAAATTTAATTAACCCACTATAATGTTTAATTGAATAGAGTGTTTAGATGTTTCCTATGTAGATGTTTTTGGGGGGTTTAATGCTTCTATATTCTTGCTTTAGTAAAATATGGAATCAAGCATGTATTTAACTATAAAAATAATGATTTATCTTCCAATTGATATGAAATTACTATACATTTTTTTCTTTCAATAATCAATATATATTTTAAACATAATTGCACATGATGTCACTTATTTCAACTTTCATTAGTAAGTTAGCATTTTCTTAAAGTGTTAAAAATAGTTGTCACTTTTTATGTGAAAAGACGATTTTACCTCTCTTATTACTACATCGTGTACTGTACATTACCGTACACGCCGTACTGTACATGAGTAAAATTAGATTGAACAGTTAAATAAGTGTTATATTTTACTAAAGTTTTAAAAAGTGTCAACATACTAATAAAACTTCAATTAAGTGATTTTAACGCAAAACCCTCTATATTATTTGACTATATGTTTTTTTGACAAGAATCATTTTTTTTTGCTACACATATTATAAAAGAACATATAGAACTTAACTAAAAAAATAATATCGCTTTAACAAAATGTACAACACACTTTATAGACGTTTTCTTAGAATTTTAACAAGATTTAATTTTCAGAATGTGTATAAAAAGTATATGAAGTATTAATATTGAATCAGTGAGTACATTATTCTAATACTACGGGGCATACGGCAATCGCTCTTTTCTTTCTCCTGAATTCTCTCAAGAAAAAAAGAGAGGAGATTGCAAATATTTTTTCGAACGGCAAATATTGCAAGTATTATATTATTATTTTTTTGCTAAAGAAGTATAATATTATTCTGAAGAACTTTTACATTGTTTTCAATATTAATAATGAACGATAAAATTTTGTTGAAAAGAACTCATAAAAGTCTTACCATTTGTGTAAATATACGAATAGAAGTCATAGTTGATAGATAGAGGAAAGACGTCTCTTTGACTACTCTTCGATCTTAAAACAAAATGTGCTAAAATTTTCAAAAGCAAAGTCCCTATAACTCGCCTAACTCCATTTCTCATTTGACTTTGCTTTAAGTTTCAATAGTCATATGTTATTTAACTACATTTAAATTTGGAAATTAAGATCTGTCTTTTATATAATTCCGTCGTAAAATAGTTTTAAGAGTTACACTATGCTTACCGAGTAGTTTCTTTCTTTCTTAATGTTAGCTAATTTCAAGAAAACAGTGAGAATTTTTTATAGAAAACTATTGTGTATTATTTGTTAGAAAACCAAGGAAAAATACTTTAGAGCATTCTCAATTTCTCAAAATTTTCAAATATAAACATAAAATTGTTAACATAGCAATAACTGTGAAATTACGTCAATTAACCTATACATAAATAATCACGTTAAACTCTGGATAGAATTGTAAAACATTGTTTATTTTCTTTTCTTCTTCTCCATGTCATTGATTTTACATGCACAAGGGGGGGGGGGGGGGGGGGGTTGATCAGTTTCCATCCACAATAGTTAAAAAAAAGCAATATATAATTCTTTTTTTTATTCATTGATTCTACTCCATAGTCTTCTGGAATGATATCAGTCAAAAAGAAATTCCAGAATATGTTGAAAATGTCACAGACATGGAAAATCAAAGAAGTACCAAAAAAAATTCAGAGATCGATGAAATTATTGGAGATCAAAGTGAATCGATGATATTCCATAAATTTAATCTTATCCTTTAGACAATTTAGTTCATTTTTTTTTAATTAGTGATCCAGACCGGAGCTAGGGGTTTATCGCCCAAACCTTTTTCGGAGGGACTGACTGTAGACACACTCGTTGAGTATAGTCCCATCATATGAACCATCCGAGCCAAAATTAAAGGTCCACTGGTCCACGCGAAATTACTTTGTTTGGAAGTGGAATCGAATCCACAGTCTTTACAAATTTACATTATAAGACTGTAGTTTCTTCTGAGCAGTATAACTAGGTTCTAATTTTGAATCCGGTTAGGTGTTGCCCTAGTCTCAGATCTGAATTATTATTTTTGGATCTTTGGTTTTTCGGATTGTATTCTAATAAGTCTTTGTTATCTTGTGTAATTCCATCGCAATTGTTCAATAAAATAAAATCCAGCGTTAAAAAAAAAAGATCGACTTAGTTTCTCAACCATCCCACCATCATCGCACGGGGGTTGTATTTCAAACTATTATTTACAATTAATTTATTATGTATCAGTTCATCTAAATACAAACTAGAAAAAATTAAGAAATTATCAAACAAAAACACTCGATTTAACTATGATTAATTGTGAAGCCACCATTTCTTTTCTTTGTGTCCTTCGTATAACAATATAGCCAAATGACGAAAATTAAAGCGTGCTTACATAACAATATATGATTGATAATTTATTTCGCCCATAGCAATCAGACTCATTTGAAACACAACAACTTACGTCTGCGCCACTGTGTTGGTAAAATCTAGAAACTCTATAAAATATAGAACTCTTAACAAAAAAAACTCTTTAACAAAGAAAAATAAAGTGAGAGTGCGTGTTACTATACATCTGAACAAGTCAAGGGGTCAAAGCTTAGTATTTTAAATTACACAAAAAGTTGACCAAATGGAGAGTTAATTATTATTAGAATAGTATATTATATAGTTGCAAAATTCCATTTTAGAAACAAGAATAAAAAAATACTAATTGAATATCACACTTATGCCGTGTTCCAGTCACTCTTCATTCTTCTACTTATTTTCAAATATCCTTAATAAATTACTAATTTTAAAAATTCTTTATTCTCGTGTTCCTTCACTATATATATATAAAAATCACATTGCTTATCACTTCAAAATCTAATCCACAAAACCTTCCACACCAGCTCAGCTTTCTCTCCTTTTCATATTCTCATTAAAATAAAGAAAAATGGAAGATTACGAGCGAAACTCAAACTCTTCAGCTCACGAAGAAGATTCTGATGTACGGAAAGGTCCATGGACTGAGGAAGAAGATGCTATTCTCGTAAACTTCGTCTCCACCCACGGTGATGCTCGCTGGAACCACATCGCTCGTTCCTCTGGTATCAAATTAAACATCAATCGCTAAATTTACATATAGTTGCATATACTTATAGATATATGGATCATTATATGCAGGGCTTAAGAGAACTGGTAAGAGTTGCAGATTAAGATGGCTTAATTACTTACGCCCAGATGTTAGACGAGGCAACATCACTCTCGAAGAACAATTTATGATCCTCAAACTCCATTCTCTCTGGGGCAATAGGTATAATTAATATGAAAGATCCAAATGTAAATATGAACTAGTTTCTATTAAAAACGCGATACCTACATTTTTAAAAATAAAATATTAATTTATGTCTGTTTATAATTAAATATGCTTAAATTTGATATATTTATCATTCGAAAATATAATTAGGTGGTCGAAGATTGCACAATATTTACCGGGGAGAACAGATAATGAAATAAAGAATTATTGGAGAACTCGGGTGCAAAAGCAAGCGAAACACCTTAGATGCGATGTTAATAGCAATCTTTTCAAGGAGACAATGAGAAATGTTTGGATGCCGAGATTAGTGGAAAGAATCAACGCCCAATCATCATCCGCCACGTCTGAGCCATTGGATTCAATGATCACCGACCCAGGTCAACCTATTGACGAACCGGATCCGGGTTTCGTTTCATTTAACCCGAATCATCATCAGCAGTTCGTACCGGCATCGGAATTGTCCGCAACGTCTTCGAATTCGCCGGCTGAGACGTTATCGGACGTCCAAGGTGGGGTGATGAACGGGTCGGGATATGACCCGGTGGGTCAAACGGGTTTCGGGGAGTTCAACGATTGGGGCTGTGTTGGTGGGGACACCATGTGGACCGATGACGAGAGTTTTTGGTTCTTGCAGGACCAGTTCTGCCACGAAACGACATCGTATTCGTATAATTAAGGAAATATACGATTACGATACGTAACGAGGAATTCAATTGCGTCACGTTTGGTGTAGTATTCATTCGTGCGTGATGCCATTTTAGATACGGCCTTGGTATACGAATCTTGACTTAATTAATATGTTTTTCTTTCCCCCCCTTTTTTTTTGTTGTTTCGATCAAATTAAGACCTGATCATCTGATCATCACGCGAGGATGTTGTGATTTGTGACATATGTGAATTATTCAATATAACGTTTTTTAAAAAAAAAATTGTCAAGGAAAAGTTCTTAATTTTATGGTGGAATAAAGGTGTAGGCTAACTCGAATCAGTTCATATTTGGTTTGGTCTGTTTTATCGTATATACAAGGATCGAGCTAAATAACACTCGTCAAAATATGACATAAATTTACTATTTGACGGTTAACCATTGGTTGGTTCAAATTGTCACAGCACATGATTTATTTTGATATATATAAATTTCCTGAATATATTTAAGGTCATCTACAATTTGGTAGTCCAAAATGCTCATATACCTCACGTGAAATATATGCAGGTCGTCGATCCAATGATAAGTAACGATAAAATAACATAAAGTTATGCAAGGACTCACATTATTTATATATAATCTTTATAAATTCACATCAACAAGTGATTCCTGACGATGATCCAGTAAAACCCTTCCTCAATATCGTTGATCCCACACGTAGTTTCGATAATAAACTCGTGATTATCGCCGCGCTGCGATGTATCAACCACTGAAATTCTCTTCCTCGTCGTGTTTTTGTCTCCGACAACATTTCTGTAAAGTTTCACCGTCGACGAAGAAGCATCCGTTGTCTCCGGCTCGTCTTTAGGCGTAAGACGGCAACTCATCAGTGCTCTAAGGAGCATCACTATCGACGCCATGTGCTCCAACGTCGTAGGATGCTTTAGTTAGCTTTAATTGCGTATCTGATCACTTTTAAGTGCGGATTAAGACACATACACACAAAACATATGTATATATAATGTGTGCGTTTGTGTGCGCGCTTGTGTCAGTGTGTGTATAGTCTTAACAACCATTGTTGAATGTTGAACAAGACATCTAGCACAAGGCGGAAAACATATATAATAGAATCTAGTTTTGGTAGGTATTGTTAATTAGTTTACTAAATTAACTTGATGGGATGCCAACATGAAGTCTATTACAGCAGAAAAGCGAGGGCAAAATGGTCTTTTGCGACTTATGGTTTTGATGTTGAAGAGAAAGAAAAGAGTTCATCTTCAGCAAGAAACAATGAGAGGAAAATAGTGAATTTCAAGAAAATATTCTGATCTAATCCTTTCTCGTACCGGTCAACGATGGTTGGACAACCTTTTCTAGATTCTTCTTTGTTTGGCTAACTTTAGTATTTTGGTCAGTAATTAAAGATGTATATAATATATTGTGCTTCTTAATTTTCAAAATTATATCTTCGAAAACAATGTTTTTGTCTATATAATATGTACATGATATAGTTTTCTTTCAATAATACTGTATTGGTATCTTTTTTTTTATTTAAAAATACTGTATTGGGTATATAACCGTATAATAAATTTCAATTTTCATTTTATAAAAGAATTTCAATATTTATTTGCGCTCGCTCCTTAATTATTTCCTTAGAAACATTACTACTACATAACATTGTATGAATTCTAAATAGACAGAAGTCGCTAAGCAAGTCCAAAGGTTTCAGCATCCTTTCGCGCTCAAAACCCCCAATTCCCCAATCTTGGTCCTCGTCGAAACCCTAACTTCTGAATCGAAGTGGATCCTGATCGAAACGAAGGTCTTATTGATTCTGTATTGGATGATAGCTACCGGGTAAATTCGGAACCCTAATTGCAATGGGTGGCACGGACGCGAAGGACATTCTCGGACTGCCCAAGACTCCACTGTCTTTGACTCAGGAGAAGAAATCTCGACCCCAGAAGGAGTCCCACAGAAAACCAGATGGCATTTCTCGCGAGGTGAGTTTTAACGAATCCCTGGAATCGATTGATTTTAGTTCCTTTCTTTCTCGTCTCAAGCTGTTGAAATTTGCATCGTCCTTGCAGGTTTATGCGCTTACCGGCGGCGTTGCACCTCTTATGCCTTCAATTGATGTTACCCAGTTAAAGCGCCGTCCTCCGGCAGATGAGAAGGTCAAATTTAAGGGCTTTATCTTCTTGTTGTCATGATGTTTGTGTTATTATGCTAAAGCTTGCCCTTCTTCAGGTCGTTTGGCAATGGCTTCCCTTCACAAATTCTGCTAGGAAAGATGATTTGCAGCTTTACCATTGGGTAACTTCCTTATCTGTGCAACGCCATCGCAGGAACGCTTGAGCATTTCCTTCTTTTCTGATTGATGATTTATATCTTCTTCACAGGTTAGAGTGGTTAATAATGTTCCACCAACAGGTGACTATTCGTTTGCCAAATATAACAAGGTATTTATTATATTCCCTTGATGATTTTATTGTCCTCTCTCCGTTTATGCTTCTTCACATCTTTCTATAACTCCCATCTTAATGTACGTACCCTTCTTTTGTGAAAATGCAGTCAGTTGATATCTTGAAATACACGGACGATGAGTATGAGAATCATTTAACGGACCCTGTAAGTGTCTGCTCAAGGAAGAGTTTCTGTTTCGTGCTTTAGCACTAGTTGTTTCATGCTTTTATGTAACAAAGACATGTTCTGCATAGCCACTGTACATGCTTGTTTTGAATAATGTCGACTTGGTTGATTGTGCTTTAACTTGTAGGTGTGGACCAAGGAAGAGACAGATCAGTTGTTTGCACTGTGTGAAAGGTTTGATCTCCGTTTCACTGTAATTGCTGATCGCTTTCCATTATTGCGGACTGTAGAGGAATTGAAGGATCGTTACTACAGTGGTATGTTTGGACCTTTATCTGTTTTCAAACCATTATCCGTTCACTTACACCTTGCCCTTTCATTTATTTTCATCTTTGTGCTCTCTGTTTTACTATTTCGTGTTGCACCAGGGTTTGTTAGAAAGTATGAGGACTGAGAATTCTCTTACGTAATTTCTTTTGTAGTAACTCGGGCCCTGCTGCGTGCTAGAGCTCAGTCTCCAGCAGATGTTGCAAACCATCCTCTGATGAAGGTCATCTTCCTCTTTTATATTTCTTCATAGCTAACCAAGAAGAACTCTTATGTTCATATATTTGTAATTTATTTTAGCAATCTACCCTTGTCGTGTTATCTGAAGAGAATATCTCTCTAAAGCTGTTTTTCAATATATTGGCATAACAGGAGCCTTATGATATTACACGCGATAGAGAGCGCAAACGTGCATTGTCCATGGTCCTGTCCCAGAGTAGACATCAGGAGAAGAAAGATGCTGAGGTTTTTCACTTTAATTTTTGACTAAACATGCAACCGAAAATATAAAATAGTTGTTTGCTTTCTCTTACCCATCTCCCAAACTACAGATTCTTGCTGAGGCTAAAAGAATCACAGAGATGCGTTTGGCTGCACGTGTAAGTGTTGTCTTAAAATCAATAAACTCACTCGTACTAACTAAATAACAATAGATGAAATTTGCTTACCATGATTTAAGATACCCTTTTACCTTAGACGCATATCAGAACTCTATCCTCATCATCTTGTCTCTAAAACTATTGGTCTTTCTGTCTGTCCAGCGTGCGGAAGAGCCTGATGTGTCTGCGAATGAGAATATTGGTCTTGATAAAGCTGATGGGGTAGTTCCAGGGCGTAGTGTATCTCCATCATCTAATTCTCAACTTCCTGCAACTGCTGTGGCTCCATCAACACTAACTATGGCAGATTATGCCTCTACCCTTGCTTCTCTGCGCATGGTGAGTGTCTCTCTTTTCTTCTCTTCTCCTTTTTCAATTGTGTCTCCAATTATCTGATTCTTTTTGGCCAATCTGTCGAATTGTCAGCTTCATGTATACTTGAGAACCTATGGACTTGAACAAATGGTCCAAGCTGCAAGCTCTGCTGTTGGTCTTCGAACGATCAAGCGCGTTGAGCAGACTCTGCAAGATCTCGGGGTTTGTTTTTTCTTCTTGTTCTGTTTTACCCTTTCTATTTTTCTTACTATAATTTGCTTATATTTCCCATTGACCGATGAAGGAGACTTAACTAATGTCTTATAAAGGGCACTCTCCCACTCAAGCTAGCTTTTGAATGTCTTCTACTACTAAACTTATGGGGATTTTGGTTTTGTTAAAGGCTAGGTTCTTATCAGTTTATTTGATTGGAGCTGCTTTTAAGATTTTGCCAAATGGATTTTGAGTATATAGAGTTTTCGGTTTACAGGTTAATTTAAAGCCAAAAGTTCCTACAAAAACTGTATGTGATGAGCATCTTGAATTACGAAAAGAAATTTTAACACTATTGAATCTTCAGAAGCAGGTAAACCATATGATACAAGTTACATATAACATCTATCTCATAGATTCACAACTATACAGCCACTTCTTTTTCTAACTTGTCTCCTTTTTCTGGCCTGGTTTTGATGGTCGTAATTTCAGCTACAATATAAAGAATCAGAAGGTTCGTCACACCGTGAAGGGTCATATGCCGCAATGCCAGACACTCCAAAGGTCAGCATCAAAACGTGAATAGCTAATTCTTACTGCAGTTTCATCTTCCTATTGATATCTCTAATCCTCTGTATTTGATCAGGATCGTGTTTTCACAACTGACCCATTCAGTTTTGGAGGTACATTTCCTTATCTTCTTAGTTTCAGCATTGTATCTACTACTTAACCGACTCTAACTTCATTTTGTGTGTGTGGATTTCAGCTGAAAGACCAATCAAGAAGGAACAAAAGCGCAAGGTGGTGCATCTCTCTTTCCATATCGATTTCTCTGAATATGTATGTCTAAATCTCAATTACAATATGTTTGTGAATCCTACAGGGCCCTGGAAGACAATCAGAGACTCCTTCACCAGCTCATAAGCGGCCCAGAAAGATGAAAGCATCTGATCTCTAAAATGTCTACTTGGTGCATTACTGATTCGCAATTTCATGTGTATGTATTTACTTTTTTTCCCGGTGACACTGCAGTATTTTCAGTTTTTGCACTGTCCCAAGATTCAAATCTTTCATTGGTGATTTGAAGTCTGTGAAGACCGGTCTTAGACTCATCAACCTACAGTATACGAAGTTAATAAATTAAAACCTTTGTAAATGCATGATTAATCTGTTCTTAACAACTTTAATTGAGAAATGCTTCTTTTTTGTTTTTGCATTTTTTGACATCAACTGAGAAATGCTTAAAAACAATAATCCCGTGAACAAAAAAAAACACAATGATCCCAATGAGAGTACATTTTACAAGGTAGCTATATAGATAGATATTGTGTCTTAGTGATAACAGAGAACGACAATTACAAATCAGCTAAAGCTTGTTAACTGATACTCAAAAAAAAAAAAAAAAAAAAAAAAAGGAGTTTCAATATCTTATATTCTCCCTTATACTGTACCAAGGGTTTTTGTGGTTTCTGAAGAAAAAGGTTGGCTTTTCTTCTTCTTGTTGTTGGAACTTATTTAGGTTTTGAATCAAAAATCATGAGGGCCAGTCCGAGTGAAAGGCTATCCAAGAGGGAAGGAAGTGAAGTCGAAATCTGTTATAGAAAGAAAGGCTTCAAAGGCGTTTGGTACAAAGCCATTATCGAACGGAAACAGCCAACGGAACCCAAATCAAGACGCATAGAGCTCTGTCTCCGGCTGCTTAAGGACGACTCTTGCACTCCTCTCACCGACAATGTCTTGGTTCGACCGGTTCCTCCTGCCCATTTGCAAGCTCGCATCAGTATCACCAAAGCCTGCGTCGTCGATGCTGATCATAAAAGTGGGTGGCGGACTGGTTTTGTCGTCAAAGAGATTGAGGATGACAAGTGTTTGGTGTTGTTCGATTCACCACCTGATATCATTCAGTTCCAGAGAAAGCATTTGAGGCCTCATCTTGATTGGGTCGATCAGAGATGGTGGGTCACACCACAACGAAATGTACAGGTATCAGATTTGGGGCTTTAATGTTGTCTGAATTTTTGATTGTGAAAGCATGATTGATCAGTGACTTCACTTTACTGTTAGTTCTTGCGGAGTTTGGCCGAGGAGTCCATGTTTGCCTCTGGAACAATGGTGGAAGTGAGAAATAGAGTCTGGGTTCCTGCAATGATTATTAAAGAGGTTGATGAGAAGAAATACATTGTCAAGTTTTGTAATAAGTCAATACCCAACAAAACCGTTGATTTGCGTTGTGTTCGGCCTTTCAAGGTGTGGAAAGATGGCGTCTTTAACATTTATTGTTTTCAATCAACACTCATCTGGATTGTTTGCCTTTACAACTTCTGCACAAGTCTCTTCATGATTGTTGTTTTATCTTTGAGATGGCTTTCATTTGGGTTTGACACTTCTATGCACAGATGCCTGAGGGACATAACGGTCGTAAGAGGAAAAGAGTAGTTTTAGAGCACATTTCAGACCTCAATGAGACTGGTATGTCTTAACTCTCATTGGAATGCAGGACCGATTTATCCATGATACAAGTAATGTTACTGTTTTCCAGCAAATCTAATGGATTCTCTTAATCTTTGTTCAATTTGTGCATTCTTGAAATTAATCTATACGGTGTCACTGTTTTCCAGCAAATGAATCTGTTTCACCTGCAATTGCGTCCCCAGTCATAACTGCCACACCGTTGAAACAAACAGAGTCTGAAACTCAAGAAAAGACATTCCCCAAGAAGACAATTCAGCCAGTGAGGGATCAGGATTGCTTCGTAAACGATTCAACACAAGAGAATGTAAAGTTAATTCTTCGTTTTCACATTATCAGTCTCACTTTCTCAACAGTTTGGTGGCTTATTATTATCTTAATCCTCATGATTGCTATATATCTTGAGATGATGGTTCTTCTTTGGGATGCAGGAGAGTAGCGAATATAACAACCGAAAGAGGAAAAGAGAACAATACCTTAGTTCTGTTTCTAATGCTGAGGGAACCAGAGCAAAGGAGACAACAAATATTTTGCCTTTTGAGAAGACGTTACCGATCTGGAAGACGTTTGAATCAATGGAAGTATTTAAAACAGTACCACAAAGTCCACATTTCAGCCCATTGGTCGAGACAACAAAAAATTCCCGTGAAATGTCTGCGGTTGGTATGATGCTTACCTATTCTGTGTTACTAGAAGATGTCAAAAATATGCAACTCTTCAATCCCGCAAGCACATTAGAAAGCTTCAATGATTCATTTGTCGAGCTAGAGAAGCATGGGTTTGATGTAAAAGCGCCTCAGACGCGGATCCAAAAGCTGTTGTCCCTCAAAGATAGGCAAGCAAAGAAAATGGAGGAACTCGAAGGTGCTGAGAAAGAGATTGAAGAGAAAGAGAGGGAAAATGTTGAGATCGAAAAAAAGATTCTCGAGCTGCAAAGGCTGAAAGAGGAGGCAGACAAAGAGATAACTCAGATGAAGTTATGTGCAACAACAATTGGCCAGCAGCTTGAAGATGTGGAGCTTCAGTTTCAGACAACAGCGTCAGCTCCATGGTAAATAGTTATATAACCTCCAAGCTAAGCTCTATTTACCAAATGAACACTTAGATTAGATGCAACTGAAAAGAGCTCGTTGGCTCTTATGGACTTACGGGTGGTGAATGATGTTTAGTTTTTAAATGATTTAACTTGAAAAATCAAGAACCAAACCACTTGTTTGTGTACTTATACTGATGAGGGATTTTGTCTGATTCGGCTATGTCTCTCTTAGTGATAACTAATGGAATGATTATAACATGGTTGTTTGATTAGCGGTTGATAATAATAGAGCCAAGTAATTAAGTGGCACAATTACTACTTTTAGTGATATTCCTCTTCTTCTTTGTTTTCAAGCACTTGTATCTAATTTTTAGTCATCTCTCTTAGCTTCATTTGTTCTCTTGTTGTGGATTTCAGGTGAAAAAAACAAACAAGAAGGAACAAAGTGCAAGTTGTAGATCAATATCAGAGTTAAATGTCTTTTTGAGTCAAATACTTGTGAACTAAAGGTCATAGTCTTACAGTACGATTAATTATGAAGCTAACTAATTAGTAAATTAAGACCTTTGTGCTCATTATCAATCTGATCTTATCATACCGTTAATACGTTAATCTCAGCGAGAGGAGATGTTAATCTCAGTGAGAGGAGATGACGAAAGAGGCCATTCATCGTGGGTCTGGGGCCCGTTAGTTTAGGCCCAATAGCTATTTCTTTTTTCTTCGTAATTTTGATCGCGCCAAAGAAAAATGAAAATACAAAAAAAAAAACGGCATATGAATGAGACCCCTCCGTAAATGAGCTGTAAGGGTCTTTTTTATTTTTGTTTCTGTGGAAGAAGAAAGGCGGGATTTTTCCATTTTTGTTTCTAGGGTTTTGTTTCTCTGAGTAAGTGAGCATGGAGGAGCTAATGATAAAAAAAGATTGTGAGGTAGAAGTGTGTTCTGAAGAGGAAGGATTTGAAGGCGCTTGGTTCAGAGCGGTTTTAGAGGAGAACCCAACAAAAACAGGACGCAAGAAGCTTCGTATTCGTTACATGACTTTGCTAAGCAACGACGGTTCGTCTCCTCTAACCGAAACCGTCCAACAGAGATTCATTCGACCGGTCCCGCCGGAGGAAGATAAAATCGACATCGTTTTGGAGGAAGGAACGGTGGTCGACGCAGATCACAAAGATGGGTGGTGGACTGGTTTTGTTCTAAAGAAGAAATTAGGGGATGACAAGTATTTTGTCTACTTCGATTCACCACCGGACATTGTTCAATTCGAGAGAAAGCAGTTGCGAGCTCATCTTGACTGGTCCTGTGGGAAATGGGTCCTACCAGATATTAAGGTACGAGGCTCTGAGTTTGGTCCTTCCTTCAATCGGGTTATTTTGCTTGAAATTGTTGAAGCTTTGTCTCTGTTATGTTTTGTTGCATGCTTTGGTTGAACACTACTTAAAGGCCGGTCCTTTCTTTAATCCGTTATTTTTATTTTATTTTGCTTGGAGCTGTCTCAGTTTTGTTGCCTTCTTTGTTTTTGGTGCATCTATGGTTAAAAGGTTTTAGCTTTGGGTTGTGAATCTTAGAGTAGACTTTAACTTCTGTGTTTGTTGTCCTTGAAGGAATTGGACAAGTCAATGTTTTGCGCTGGGACAATGGTGGAAGTCAGTTCCCTCATAGATAAAGCGGAAGCTGCGTGGTTCCCTGCAATGATGATTAAAGAGATTGAAGTGGATGATGAGAGGAAATTCATTGTCAAGGACTGTAATAAACACTTGAGCCGCAATGGTGACGAGGCAAGACCAAACACGACAATTGATCCACGCCGTGTTAGACCCACACCGCCTCCTTTCTCTGTTGAAGAGTATAATTTGTTGGAATGTGTAGAGGCGTTGCATGGTTGGGTATGGCGCCAAGGGATGGTGAGGGGAGTTCTTGCTGACAAACGTTACATGGTTAGCTTAGTGGCCACAAAGGAGGAACATGTATTTAAACACTCGGATCTTAGACCTTTGAAGGTCTGGGAAGATGGGGTTTGGCGTAACGGACCAGAGGTATAAATTTCACTGATTTCAGTCAACATTCTGTCAATTTTGGTTTATTAGTCTGAATTGAAGCTGTAAATATGTTCTTTCCATTTTCAGCAAAACCCCGTAAAAGAAACTCCTTCCAAAGTCATAAAATTGAAGCCAATCCGCTCTTCTCCGCGTGCTAAGCCAATGACTCTTCAAAGGGCCACAAAGAATGTGAGAAGATCTCTGAATCCTGAGGAAAATGGCGAAACACTCACTATTGCTGATTTTGTAACTGTGAGTTAGACACTAACTAATTTCCGTTTGCCTTTGTCATGTCTTTAATGTTGTTTTACAAAATTTGTTACCTGAAAATAGGCCACTGGAGAATTGAGAAAGAAGAGGGCTGACGCTGTTATGAATGATAAAACTCCTCCAGTCATAACCACACAAGTAACTTCGATAGGTAATTGTGATCCTTCTTTAGCTCCTTGAGTTTCATTTATGCATCATGAATTTATGATCTATAATGTCAATGTTTTCTAGCAAACGAATCTGTTTCACTTGTAACCCCATCCCTGGTCATAACTGCAACGCCTCTGAAACAAACAGAGACTGAAACTGAAGGACATAAATCCTCGGAGAAGACGCTTGAGCCAAGGAGTTATCAGAATGGCTTGGGAAATGATTCAACTCGACAGAAGGTAAAGTTTAGTTTCTCGCTAGAAAGATAATCGTTCTCGCTGTCACTAGATGGTGCTATTATCTTAGTCTCCAGGATTGTTAATTATCTTTGAATGGATGGTTTTACACTCTTTATGCAGATGTATGAAGAGGAGAATAGCGAAGGTAAGAGTAGAAAAAGGAAAAGAGAACAAAAACAACACTCGGACCTGAATGAAACTGGTATGTTCAAATCGGCATTAGCCATATTAGTTTTGGTATCATTGTTTCTTGCCAATTCTTAACCATAGCATTGGTTGTAATCTTTAGATGTGACTTGCAATGGTTCAAAGGCTGAGATCAATGATATGAGTAAAAATATCTGTAACGATGGTGATGTTGATGATCAACCTCTCTCTACTTGGATAGGGAATTTATCTACAGGTTCGGAAATCTTTTCAATATACCAAATCAATTTCTTTCCAAAGTACCTTAGATGCATCCTTTTTAAAATTGTATGCTAAAACGATTTCTTTTTTTTTAATCTATCCAGAACTATCCTCTGATCGGAGCCCTAATATGATGATGAATTCTGCTGGTGCTACTTATGTCGAGGAAACACCTACAACAGATACACTAATGGCTTTGCCTTTTGCGAAGAAGTCGCCGTATTGGAAGAGATGTGAATCAACGGAGGGTTACAAATCTGTTCCACAGCGCCCTCATTTCAGCCCATTACTTGAAGCTAAAGACGATATCCGTGAGTGGTCAGCGGTTGGCATGATGGTGACCTTTTACGGATTACTAGAAGAAGTCAAAGATCTGAAACCCGATGATTCCTCAAGCATATTCAATAGTCTCAGTGTTTCCTTTACCGAGCTAGAGAAGCACGGTTTCGACATTACAGCCCCTCAGTCACGGATCAGCAAAGTGTTGTCTCTCAAAGATGAGCGAGCAAAGAAAGCAGAGGAAAGAAAACGTTTTGAGAACAAGATTGAAGAGGAAGAGAAGGAAATGCGCATGTTAGAAGAAGAAATGGCTGAGTTGAAACGCAAAATTCTTGAGCTGCAGAGACAAGGTGCGGTTGCGAAAGAGAAGAAGGAAGGGGCTGACAAAAGGATAGTTGAAATGAGATCAAGTGCAGAAACAATTGACCAAGAGATTGAAGACGTGGAGCTTGAGTTTCAAAAAATTGTGTCGGCTCCTTGGTAAGAAGTTAAAAGAAAACAAAAGTATGAATTAGCTCTCTAACCTCTTCTGTTTTGGTAAATGAAAATTTCGAGTAGATGAAGTAAAAAAAAAAGAGTTGTCTGAGATTGTTGGCCCTTGAGGTTATAATTAAGATATTAGTTTAGCTTATGTTTTAAGGTTAACCAGAAAAACCTTTTGTAAATCTTATGATGTTTAGTTTAACTAATCTTAATAGGATTAACTGATCATTTGTAGATCTTATGATGATTAGAATCAAATCAATCTATGTTTTGTGATTTTAAAAATATCTTTGCTGATGTAAAGATCAGCCTGCAATTAATTAATAATGAAGCTAATATATATTGTGAAATTAAAATGTTTGTGCGAATGATTCTGATCTTACAATTGTTAAGTTGTTTACAAAGATGAAGAAACAACTTTTGATTGAATTATACAATAGTTTATGATGTTTCACCAAAAAGGAGAAGTTTATATATTCAAATGACGACGATTACAAAGCAGCAAAGCTCGTTGTAAGTGGGCTCGTTAATTTAGGCCCAATAGTTACTTTGGGTTTATGATCTTCTTAATTTCTTACAATAATTTTAAGCGCCAAAAAAAAAAAAAAAAACAAAAAAGTCTTCATTATTATCCTCCCACAATGAAAGCCTGTCGGATGGTCTTCTTCCACTAGGACTGAGAAGTTTCTTTCTTTATTCTTCATCTCTAGGGTTTTTGGGTTTCAGATGAAGAGGAAGAGAGAAGTGAATTCGCTTCAATTTTAACAGAAAAGTCGCGTTTTTCAGTTTCTGTTTTAGGGTCCGAAGCAATGTTGCAAATTCCGGAGAAAGAAGAGTCCATCGAAAAAGACTGTGAAGTAGAAGTAACTTCTGAAGAAGAAGGGTTCAAAGGTGCCTGGTACAGAGCAATCCTAGAGGAGAAGCCGACGAAATCGAGACGCAAAAAGCTCCGAGTCCGTTACACGACGTTGGTCCAAGACGACTACTCGACTCCTCTCACCGAAACCGTCCAGCAGAGCTTTATCCGACCGGTCCCACCAGAGGATCTGAACGACGGCGTCGTTTTCGAGGAAGGATCGGTGGTCGACGCTGATCACAAAGATGGATGGTGGAATGGTGTCGTTGTAAAGAAAATGGAAGATGATAAATTCTGGGTTTACTTCGATTCTCCACCAGACATAATCCAGTTCGACAGCAAACAATTGAGACCTCATCTTGACTGGACCGGCTCGAAATGGGTCCGAACTGAAATCAAGGTATTGTTGAGAAATTCCCAACCTTTTAAATTTGATTTGCATGTCAAAGTTTTGGACTTTTGGTTATTGTAACCTTATATTCTGTTTGTCTTTGGAAATGAAGGAATTGAGTAAGTCCTTGTTTAGCTCCGGGTCAATGGTGGAAGTGAGTCGTAAGATTGATAAACTGGAATCTGGCTGGGTCCCTGCAATAGTCATCAAGGAGATTGACAAGAAGAGGCTCATTGTCAAGCCTTGTAATAAGTCATTGACCTTCACCGCTGATGAAGTGAACCACCCAAACTTTCCCGTTGATCTGTGCAACGTCAGGCCTATACCTCCTCCGTCTTTTGTTGAAGAGTATAAATTGTTAGATCGTGTTGACGTCTTTCATGGCTCGGGATGGCGTCAAGGTCTGGTGAGGGGAGTTCTCTCTGAGAAACGCTACTCAGTGAGTTTCGTGGCCATAAAGGAGGAGTCGGTATTCAAACACTCTGATCTTAGGCCTTCAAAGGAGTGGGAAGATGGTGTTTGGCATCAAGGACCAAAGGTATTTTCTCACTGTCCAATTTGGTTTGTTGTGAATAACTGATAATCTTCTTTCCATTTTCAGAGAAACCCTGTAAAAGAAACTCCTTCAGACGGCAAAAGAAAGATGTCAGTAACTATGGAAACTACATTGAGAGAATTCAATGAGTTGTGCAGATCGAAAAAACTGAAGATAATCCGCTCTACTACTGCTGCTAACCCAATCACTCATGCCGGAGGAAATGCTGCAAAGATTCCTAAAATGACTAGAAAGTATACCAGAAAATCCCAGAATCCTGCAGAAAATGTCGAGTCAGCCACTGAGGGTGAAACGGAACTCCGTGAAACTGTAGCTGTGAGTTATATATTCTCACACCTTGTGTGTTGTTTTTGGCTGCTTGAGCAGGGGATCTTCCCGTTCTGATTATTGTACTCCATTTGTTTACTAATCGTGTGTAGGCAATGGAATTACCGTTAGCTCAGGAATCTGGAAATCAAATGGCTGATGATATGATGAATGGTGCTACTTCGCCATTCGTAACCCCTCAAGTGATACCAATAGGTAATCTTCATCTTCTTTAGCTCCAAATTCTGTTGGCTTCTTTTTAACTTTAACCTCACCAGTTGTATCAACACTTAGTGTGAGCTTCTTTAGCTCCAAAATCTGATCGATTCTCTTGTCCTCTTTCATATCTGCATCATGAAATTAATCTACATTGTCTCTGTTCCCAGAAAAGGAATATGCTCCACCTGAAACATTGGTCATAAACGCAACACCAGTGAGAGAGTCAGAGGCTGAAACTCCAGGAATGGCATCCCCTGAGAAGACCCTGCAGCCAATGAGGATGGAAAATGGCTTGGGAGTTGGTTCAACTGAAGAGAAGGTAGAGTTAATTCATGGTTTACAACATTAATCATTCTCACTTTCTCGTTATGTCATCCTTTGATTGTCATTTATCTTTGGGGATGGTTTTGCTTTGTGGTCTATACTTTTTATGCAGACGGCTGAAGAGCATAACAACAAAGAAAACAGTCATAAAGGGAAAAGAGAACAAAAGCACGACTCAAACCTTAAAGAGACGGGTATGTCTATAAATTTGGCATCTACCCATATTCGTTGTTGTATTTTATTTCTAACTGGATCCTAATTCTATAATTAAGTAACTTATATTCGCTGTTGTATTTTATTTCTTACTGGATCCTAATTCTATAATTAAGTAACTTATATGTGAGGCTTGCAATGGTTCAGATGCTCTTATCACTGATACAAGTGACAATATATGCGACGATGAGTATGATCAGCTCCTCTCTGCGAGGATGCTTGGAGGAAAATCATCTAATGGTTCTAATAAATCGAGTAAGAAACTTTTGTTTTAAAAAAATTTGCTCCATTACATAGCTTATTAGATGTGTCCTTGTAAACAGTATGCTAAATAAAGTTCTTTTATTTCTCATTATTTTGCGTCTGCATTGATTTATCCAGAGTTATCCCCTGATAGAACCCCCAATGCGGTTAAGAATTCCGCTGCAGATGAAACCCGAGCAGATGAGGATACGACAATGGTTATGCCTTTTGTGAAACACTCACCGATTTGGAAAGCGCTTGAATCAATGGAGGTCTTTAAAACAGGAAAGCAGAGTCCTCATTTCATCCCGTTGCTCGAGACAAGAGAAGAGTTCCGTGAAGGGTCAGCTGTGGGTGAGATGGTGAAATTTTCCAGTTTATTAGAGAGAGTAAAAAATCTGCAACTAGACACTCCCAAAAGCACACTAGAGGGACTGAGAGAGTGCTTTTCCGAGCTTGAGAAGCATGGATTCAATGTTACAGCGCCTATATCACGGATCGACATGCTGTTCTCTCTCAAAGATAAACAAGTAAATACAGAGGGTAAACTAAAAGATAATGAGAAAGAGATGACAGAGGAAGTTAGCACAATGCAAAAGGTTGAAGAAGATCTGAGAGATGTTGAACGCAAGATTCTCGAGCTGCGGAGCCAAGAAGCAGACTTGAAAGAGAAGAAGGATGCTTTAGAGGAAAAGATTGCTCAAATGCAGCTGTGTGGAGAAGATCTTGACAAAATGATTCAAGATGTGGAGCTTGAGTTTCAGACGATCGTGTCAGCTCCTTGGTGATATTTACATGATCAACTCTTTCATGTGAAGGTAAAGTTAGAAACAAAAAAACTATGATGAGCTCTAAGCTCTATTTAGCAAATGAAAGCTAGATTAGATGTAGTAAAAGACTTTTAGCCCTTATGGTTATGGTAGATGATGAGATTAGTTGTGACTAATCTTTCTATGATTAATTAGGAAAAATCTAGTCACTTGTAGATCTTATGATGGATATATGAAGACTGCTTTTTCAGTGGTTTTTTGGTAATTATGAAGTGCTAATTCTTGGTAAAAAAAATCACTTTTCTGATTCCATTATTAATTGGACAATTAGTATACTAACCAATATGGTTCGTGGTTGACTAGTGGTATCAGTAGATATCGTATCCTCCATGATATCTAATTTTAATACTAACTAATTTGTCTTCTTATATGTTATATAGTTTCGATTGGCAAATTGTACAAGAACTTCAATTCGTTTAGACCAGTTGTTGATTGAACCCTACAACTGTGAGTCTGTGACACATTAATGCGAACGGTCTTGTTGTCCATGCATTACATTTATTTACTTATTACTTTTTCAAACATTCTGCAAAAAATTATTTCAACATATCAAAATCGACCCATATTTTTTTTTCTACCAATGAAATACTATTTGTTATATTAATGGTAGTCCGTATTGAAGGTTGGAGATATTTAATGTTACATTGTACCTAATTAGGTTTTGTTATAAATGCTTTACAACATACTTTGATTTTCTTTTAGCAAAAAAAAACATACTTTGATTTTGAGAAATAAACGAGAGCTTACAAAGTAAAATAAATTGTTTCCATATGTGAATAAAATGATTGTGTGGATCCATTAAAAATAAATTAGCTAAATTATTTGCTACACGTATATATAGGTTTATGAAAAATCCAATTTAACAAAAATAGATGGAAATTAATTAAAACTCCCTTGATTTTAGACTTCAAATTATTCGCCGGCCTTTTCTTTTATTTTCTGGCGTAGGTTGAAATTTAACAGTTAGAAGTTGGAACAAACAACAACTAAAAAAAAAAAAAAACTAAGTTGACAAACAAAAAGTTGAAAATTATTTCGTGATTTTTTGTTTTTGTTTTTGTCATTCGATATCGTGATCTATTAAACAAAAGGTTGAAAATTAATTATTTGCATTTGACCGGTTACTTGGAATGAGACTAAGCATTACAAGTTAGGACAACGAACTGTACTTTCATTAACCAATAACAAAACTGACTGTACTTTCGAGTTAATGGGCTTGTTAAGTTTTTATTAAACCGAAACATCGATAGTTTTTCGAAGAGGTTACTGGAATAAGACTAAACATTACAAGGTTTTTTTGTAAAACTTATTTTGTGTGTGCAACACATTACAAGTTTAAAATATCCATATTAAAAGCTATCAGAAATTGGTGATATTTTTCAAATTAAATGTGTTTTAGTATTAAAGATGTAGACCCGAGCAAACAAATATGGATCCATTAATATATGTACGGACCAATAGATATAAAGCGAAAAGTATTGCATGATGGAGAGTCTGTCAACAATTTCAAACATGAACGACTTCTTACAAACGTTCTTACAAACTAGTACTTAAATTACAGGATATTACAAAAATTGTCACAATTTTTGTAATTCTACAAAAAGATAAAACGGAAGAAATCTGAATAATAAACTAGTGTTTTCTTGGTCAAAGTCCTTGCGTCTTTTTTTTTCTTTAAAAAACAAAAAAAAAGTGAATAGATCGACCAACTAACGGTTTCGACATGTTAATAGAGAATCGAGATCACGGACTGTTTTTCCTAAGTCCACACTTATATAATCATTGTATAATTCGATATCCTAAATGTTGCGTTGATTCAATCGAAGTAGTGATCGACTATGAAAAACTTGAGTGAACGTTTACAAAAAAAAAAAATTAATAATTATATCTGCAAAATCGAATGCAATAGTATATACAAAACAACTTTACGTAATGAACCACACGGCTTTTTAGTTTGGGAAAATGTCAAAAAAAGCTTTCGTCACAAATCCATTATAAAACATTAAAAAAACATTTTACCAAAAAAAAAACATTAAAAAAACTGATAATGAAAAATTCATTATCAGAGTATGACGCAAGTTGCAATTTGGGAAAAGGATTTTGCAGGCTCAACAAATTATAATAAATGGTGTGCAAATTGATGCTCGGAAACAAGTTACACAAGTAGAAAGAGATTATTTAACTCAATGTGTCATCTAAATTGATCCATTTCCACAATGATGATATGCTTTATAAAATCATAAAAGTGTGTTTTGGATGTAATTTAAATTAATGGAAAACAGTAGCTGAAGATTTATGAAAAATTCAACTTTCGGCGAACAACACTATAGCTATACAAATCAAAACCGGGATCGATTCCTCCGCAAACGCGTAATTTATCAAATCTTTACCATTTGGCCAGACAAAGATGAGTTAAATCAGGTCTATGAGAAAATTCGGTAGTGGACTTTTCGTCGGTATCACTCTCCAAGGCGATTAGTCGGGTGTTAAAAGCCCGGATGATCCCTTGTTTTAAAAAAAAAAAATATATATATATATATAGCTATATAGGACAAGAATTAATTAATGGAATCTATTGGTTGGATTAATCAATTTCTTTTGTTTCACTTTTTTCTTCTCTTCTTATTATTTACACATTGATATAGAAGATTAAGAATAAAAAATATGAAAATGAAAGACAGGCCTCGCCTGTATCAACCAACTCATATATTATTATATAAACAACAACCATTTCTCAGCTCCTCAACTTATCTTCTTTCTCTCTGATAATTTCTACAAGATTCATAAACAAACACATTTCTAAAAAAAAAAAAAGCTTCTAACTGGGAAAAAACAATTCAACCTAGCGACTGCAAACTACAATTCTCCGCTCTACCAACTGAGCTAAGGTCAGTTGCTTAATCTTTGCTTTTCATTTCTTTTTGCTAAAATGATTGTGATTATATTCTATTCTTTTCTTTTTGCTTTTGGTATTTTAGATCAGAACAATTTAGATGGTTTCTTTTTATAATTCTTTTTAAATGTAAAAATTCAAGTAAGACACAGTAAACTAACTTCTTTGATCTAATCACTGATGTTTTTTATTATTGTTTTTGAAACCGAATGATCTTCATTTTGATAACAAAATAACTAATTTAAATAAGAATGTTTATTTAGGAAGGAAAGAGACTAAATTTGATATTTTCATGATTACCCTTATATTAAGAAAAGAGTATGGAAACCCAAGACTTTAAGTGTTGAAGTATGAAGATTCCTACATTGGTTAGAGAGCGTTACAACTACAACACATACATCACTTTCATACTTATTGATTTTTTTTCAGAGGTTATCATATATTCATTAAATTCTCCAGTCACCAATATTATGTATTATAATGAACATGGTGAAAAGAAGGATAAAGAGAGTGAAGCCAGGGTTATACATGTTCTCACGTTTAGGGCGTGACTCTTAAACTAGTGAATTAGTTTGTGGTATTATTAATTATACTTTTAGTTGAAATTAATTGGTGAAAATAATGGACACTCGACTCGTGCTTCCTTGCTTTTTTATTTTATTTTATTTTGCTAAGATGAAAATATATATAGTTGATACAATTCTTTGTCAAATCACAAACTATGGAAACCAAATTAGTGTCAAATCTAAATGGAGTAGTTGGTATCTTAGGTTGTTTATGATAAATGCATAAACTTTGGGTTTGTACTCGGTATGGTTAGGTGGACCGGACTGGTGACAATAAATGCCATTCTATCAATACAATTATAATATAAAATATTTATTTGATTCTTGTGTAAAGTACGGAGTACGCAAGCAGATTAATTCATGAAACTTTAATATCTGTTTTCGTTCAACGATTATGTATTTTTCACAAATCATACAATTTTACGAAAATGCAAAACTATGATATCAGTGATTCTCTGATCCTCTCATGATATCAGTAATTCTCTTATTCTATTTCACGTTTTGTTCTAAATTTTTGTACCATTCACATTCATCAATTCGGGCAGTGATAGATTTTTCATATATTAACTACGCTTTTTTTTTTTTTTTTTGGTTCAACTATATTAACTACGTTCAAAGAAAGAAAACACAAAGAGAGAATGAAGTCTTTCGCGGCGAAGGTGGAAGAAGGAGTGAAAGGGGAAAACGGGAAGCCGTCGGTAGGTCCGGTGTACCGGAATCTTTTGTCGGAAAAAGGTTTTCCTCCCATAGATTCTGATATCACCACTGCTTGGGACATTTTCAGGTATTTATATTTATAACTTTCTCTTATTAAGATATTTTCACCGTTTGTGTATAATTATTGTTAATAAATAAATATCTTTTGGGGTTTGTTAGTCAATCGGTGGAGAAATTCCCTGACAACAAGATGCTTGGATGGCGTCGAATCGTTGATGAGAAGGTGATTTTTTATTTATTTAAGTCTTCTTACTAAAACAAAATATTTGATTAAAACTGATGTGTAAATATTGTTTTATACGTATCGGTTAGGTTGGACCGTATCTGTGGAAAACGTACAAGGAAACATACGAAGAAGTTCGGCAGATCGGCTCTGCATTACGAGCTGGCGGAGCTGAGCCTGTAAATATTTTTTATATTTTAATATATATACCTCTTTCTCAAGATCAATTCATTATTCTTAATGTTCTTGGAGATTAATTTATATATTGAGATAAAATGTTATATGTATATACGTAGGGGTCTCGAGTGGGGATCTATGGAGTTAATTGTCCTCAGTGGATCATAGCAATGGAGGTCCATCTCTTTTTTATTAATAAATATTTCTCTGATTTATTTTCGATCGTGTATATCAAAATTTCTTACAGTAAATATTTACGCATCTTTGTGAAAATATTTAGGCTTGTGCAGCTCACACTCTAATCTGTGTACCACTATATGATACATTGGGTAGGTTAAATTTTACTTTCTTGGCTATATAATTTTTTGCGATCGAACTTAACAACTCGTGACTCAAACAAAAAAAAAAATATTCTTTAGGTTCCGGAGCAGTGGATTATATCGTTGATCATGCTGAAATCGACTTTGTATTCGTCCAAGACACCAAGATTGAAGGGGTTAAGATCTTTGAAATTAAGTTCACTAACTAATTTATACAGTCATCTATGTGATATTAATTTTTTTGTATTTTAATGTTATTAAAATTTAGCTTCTTGAGCCAGATTGCAAATGTGCTAAACGGCTAAAAGCTATAATTTCCTTCACTGATGTGAGCGAAGAACATAGCCTCAAGGCTTCAGAAATGGGAGTCAAAACATACTCTTGGCTCGATTTTCTCCATATGGTTCGCCTCTCTTTTTACTTTCTAAATAACAATTTTCGTTAAATCTATATTATATTTTCTCCATATGGTCGGACCATTGTTTGAGGTATATAATGACAGGCACATTGTTAAACCAACTTGACGGCATTTGATGCATAGAATTAAATGAATTAGGAGTATATGATAAAATATCTTCTCGTGTTGACTATTTGACCGTTGACTGTTTCACCAGGGACGTGAGAAACCGGAAGAGCCTAACCCGCCCAAGCCGTTTAACATATGCACCATAATGTACACGAGCGGCACGAGCGGTGACCCTAAAGGTGTTGTTTTGACTCACGAAGCGGTCGCGACTTTCGTTGTTGGGATGGATCTCTTCATGGACCAGTTCGAAGACAAGGTAACTATAAATCAATTTAAAAAAGAAAAAAAAAACTAAGAATTTATTTCACGTTTTCGGTGGATTAAACACACGCCATGTGTATATAATCCCACGACATGTGAAAAACCTAAGTTCTCGTTAAATATAATGCCTAATGAAGATTTTTGAAAAAGAAATCACAAATCAATCATACATTTGATTATGACAACTCGGATACAAATTTAGAAAGATTTGTTTTGTTATTAGTAACAGAAAGAATATTATTTTTGATAGTGTCCTCTAATATCTACCTACTGTGGAGTTATATACCAAGTTCCCATTTAAAGAACAAAAATAAAAATTCTTTAAAAATTAAAACACTCTCAGACTTACCATAGCAAAAAAAACTATCTTTTGTTTCTTCATAAATAAATATAACCAATTAAACGTCGTCGCCGTGCTTAATCGTCTGTTTTCTTTGGGTGGCTCAAAAACAAGCAGATGACACATGACGATGTGTATCTCTCCTTCTTGCCGTTGGCTCATATTCTTGACCGTATGAATGAGGAATACTTCTTTCGCAAAGGGGCTTCCGTTGGCTACTACCATGGGGTATGTTAATCTCTTAAGATACACAATCATTCATCAAATTATGTAACAAAATAGATTAGCTAAGAGAGTTGGATATATAATATATGTTGATATGTTTTGTGTAGGATTTGAATGTGTTACGCGATGACATTCAAGAATTGAAACCAACTTATCTAGCTGGAGTTCCAAGAGTTTTTGAGAGAATCCACGAGGGAATTCAAAAGGCTCTTCAGGAACTTAACCCGAGAAGGAGATTTATCTTCAATGCTCTCTACAAACAGTAAGCAACTTCATCGTTATTTGCTCTGTTTTATTTTTACTAATCTGTTCTCTAATGATTTAACCTTGCAAAACAATTTGATGATGCAGCAAGCTTGCGTGGTTGAATCGTGGATACTCTCATAGTAAAGCTTCACCCATGGCTGATTTCATTGCTTTCAGAAAGGTTTAAATCATTTGAAATAATGGTTTTTTTCTTCGTATTTTAGGAGTTTTTTTTGTTGTTGTTTTTGGTCATTATATAAACCGACTTTTCGCGGTGTTGGATTTCTCTTAAAGATTAGAGACAAATTGGGAGGTCGAATCCGGTTGCTAGCATCTGGAGGAGCACCTTTAAGCCCTGAGATTGAAGAGTTCTTGAGAGTCACTTGTTGTTGCTTTGTCGTCCAAGGCTACGGTATATATATATATAGTACATCTCCTCTGCATCCTAGGAATTCTTCTCTCTGTTTCGTGTTTGCCAAGGAAAGTCAATGTTGCTGTGATTGTTTGGATTAGGTCTAACGGAGACGCTTGGAGGAACGGCTATGGGTTTTCCGGACGAGATGTGTATGCTAGGGACAGTCGGTATTCCGGCGGTTTACAACGAGATACGGCTTGAGGAGGTGGCCGAAATGGGCTATGACCCACTCGGGGAAAATCCGGCAGGCGAGATCTGTATCAGAGGAAAATGTCTGTTTTCTGGGTATTACAAGAACCCTGAACTTACTGACGAAGTCATGAAAGAAGGATGGTTCCATACAGGTGACTGATTGATTGAAACAAAGATTCAGATTCAATTGTTCTGATTCTGGTTTCCAAATTGTTCTTGTTGTGAGTGTGGATGTTTTAACAGGAGATATAGGTGAGATTCATCCAAATGGAGTACTCAAGATAATTGATCGTAAAAAGAATCTGATCAAACTCTCTCAAGGAGAGTATGTTGCTCTTGAGAACTTGGAAAACATCTACGGCCAAAACTCTGTTGTCCAAGATGTGAGTTTTTCAACTCTTTCTTGTCCAGCAAGAAATCATTTTAAGGTTTTTTTCTATTATTTTTGAATCCGTCATCTGAGTATTATGTTTTGGTCGCAATTTCTCTTCTCAGATATGGGTTTATGGAGACAGCTTCAAATCAATGCTTGTCGCGGTGATTGTTCCAAACCCAGAAACCGTGAACCGGTGGGCTAAAGATCTCGGTTTTACTAAACCATTCGAAGAACTCTGTTCTCTCTCGGCGCTACAAGAACACATCATCTCAGAACTGAAGTCCACGGCAGAGAAGAACAAGGTTTGTTTAAATTCGTTTGATTTTTGTCCAAATAAAAGTTCTTCAATTAAAAAATAATAATATATATATATATATATATAGCTAAGAAGGTTTGAGTACATCAAAGCGGTGACGATGGAGACGAAACCTTTCGACGTTGAGAGAGATTTAGTGACTGCGACGCTCAAGAATCGGAGGAACAATCTTCTCAAGTATTATCAGGTTTGAATCATCTTTGTTTCACTATAATTTTTATAGATTAGTTTTCTAATTTATAACAATTAATTTTCATAGATTAGTTAATGTTGAATTTAAATGTTTACACCTTTCAGTCCGCTAACGTTCCATTATACAGGTACAAATCGACGAAATGTACCGAAAATTGGCGTCAAAGAAAATCTGAAAGTGTTGCGATGATGTGTGTGCTATTATTGATAATTATGCTATATATATATATATATATATATATCAATAAATGGTAGAAA
>PKMM01013950.1:32014-106891 GCA_002933915.1 Eutrema heterophyllum | reverse complement strand
AGTGGTTTTTTTTTTTGACTTTTTGTTACAAAAAAAAAATATTTGACTTTAAAAAAAAAAAAAAAGGTACTGCCCGTGAATCTTCATTAGCTAGCTTGTATGAGACTTCCACTGTTAAAGTCTGATTCAAACCTTAGAAAAAGCTAGAATCTACATCAGAATGAATAAAACAACGTGTGTACTCAAGAGAAGTTGAGTCAGTTAATGCCATTCTGTTAATGAAATTATAATATAATTTAATTTATGTAAATAGTAAATAAATTAAAATGCAGAATACGTAAACAGAGTGTTGTCACTAAAGTACGGAATACGTAAGCAGAGAGCTGTCACTGATTAACTAATGAAACTTCAACGTATCTTCGTTTCAATGATTCTACGAAAAATGAAATATATATTTAGTCATCCTCTTCAAAGAAAACATAAGAGAGAAAGATCAGAGGATGAAGTCATTCGCGGCAAAGGTGGAAGAAGGAGTCAAAGGGGAAGATGGGAAGCCCATCGGTAGGTCCGGTGTACCGGAATCTTTTGTCGGAGAAAGGTTTTCCTCCTCGTCATTCTGATATCACCACTACTTGGGACATTTTCAGGTTTAATTTTCTTATAATTATTATATGGCATCCTTTTTAGTTTCTTTATAATTATTGTTCCCTTATTGTTATTAAATCTCTTTTGGATTTTGTTAGTAAATCAGTGGAGAAATTCCCTAATAACAAGATGCTTGGATGGCGTCAGATTGTCAACGAGAAGGTGAATTTTTTTAAAAGGAGAGAAAAGACATATGTCGGTTAAACTTTTTTTTTTGTCAACGATATGTATTTTACTGGATTGGTGACACATCAACAACACTAATACAAACTAATATGCTATAAATTCTTTTTTTATTATTAAACATATATGTGTACATATTGTTTCTACGTGAATTTGTACGGATTGATTAGGTTGGACCGTATATGTGGAAAACGTACAAGGAAGTATACGAAGAAGTTCTGCAGATTGGCTCTTCGCTACGAGCCGCCGGAGCTGAACCTGTAAAGTTTTTTTTTTATAAAAAAAATCATCTCATTATTATATATTTATTTATACCGAAGTAGAATGGTCTATGTATATATGTAGGGGTGTCGAGTGGGGATCTATGGAGCAAATTGTCCCCAGTGGATCATAGCAATGGAGGTCCATCTCTTTTTTAATAAATACTTCTCTGAATTAAAAAATTCTTAAGTAAATATATAATGATAAATATTTTGTGAAAATATTTAGGCTTGTGCAGCTCACACTCTAATCTGTGTACCTCTATATGATACATTGGGTAGGTTAAAGTTTATTTACTTGTGACCATGTATACTTTCGTGACTCAAACACTCAATAACGCGACTCAAAGGAATTGTTTGCATATGATGTTCTTCAGGTCCTAAAGCAGTTGATTATATCGTTGATCACGCGGAAATCGATTTTGTGTTCGTCCAGAGCACCAATATTAAAGGAGTTAAGATCTTTGAGATTAATTTCATCAACTAATCTATACACTTGAAAGATATTTTTTAATGTGAATATGATTTTTTTTTTTTTGTTGGGTTTGTATGTTATTAAAATTTAGCTTCTTGAGCCAGATCGCAAAAGTGCAAAACGACTAAAAGCTATAGTTTCCTTCATAAATGTGAGCAAAGAACAGAGCCACAAGGCTTCAGAAATTGGAGTCAGAGCATACTCTTGGCTCGATTTTTTCATTATGGTTCGTCTCTGATATGATCATGGCAAGCACCTTGAAGGAGGAGTTTGAAGCAGAGGAGCATGCAGCTGAGAAACCTCTGATCATTCCTAAAAGTCCATCGATTCAAGATCAAGAAGCTACACCAACAAAGACCAAAGTTCAAGGAGGTTAGTGAGCTTGTGGTCTAGCTTTGTACTTTTTTTCCCTATCTCCGTTTTTGTCCCACTGGGTTTTGCGGAGTAGGTTTTTAACGAGGCAAAGCTAGATCACTTCCATTTTGCTCACTCACCAACTTGAACCCATGTCGAGCCTCTGCTCGTACGAAGTCTAAAGGCCCAACAAGCTCAAGACTGAAGTGAGGTCCATTCACTACTATGGCTTTTTCAATCAAGTATCGCTGCTAGCTTACAGTGCCCCAGAAAACGATCTACCTATGGATCCAAAGCCCCGTGAGTCTAGTTTCCGAAACTATCAAGATCTCTCCAATCGGCCCAGTGAAACGCTCAGAAAAAGCCCAACAGTGGATGCGCGTCCAACTGATCAAACCTTTCTCTGTTTTAAGTGAATTTTCCTTTTTCTTTTATTTTTGTCTCTCTTTTAATTTTTCCTTTTTACTTGGTCGAATTATTGGCCTATTTAAACTGATGTACGGTGAAGAAAAAGAATAACCTACCTCTTAATATTATTCAAGTTGGCGCAGCCGCTTTCTTTCGTTTCTTAGAGAAAACGAGTCTCTTCTCTTCGAATCTGCTTGGTGAGTAACATCCAAGCTTGAGTGCGTAATATCTCAGAGAGAACTGAGGAATATCAGAGGCTTTCCATCACCTCTGTGCGACCTCTTCCTTCCACACGCCTTGAAGCAGCCTTGCTTGCAAGGATTATCCAGCAAGTTTCCAGTAACAGAGCGTCGACCTAGGGAGAATCATATCAGTCTCTTCTATACATATTATTTGAAACATAATTTTGTATATAACGTTAGGTAAATTACAACTTTATAGTATAATATCGGACCATTTTTTTGAGGTATTTAACGACACGCACATGTTAAACCAACTTGACGAAATTAGACATTGCTTTTATACGCATAGAATTAAATGAATTAGGTGCCCACACTCACACATTTGGTATATGGTAAAACATATTTTGTTGACTATTTGACCAGGGACGAGAGAAGCCGGAAGAGACAAACCCGCCTAAGCCGTGTAACGTGTGCACCATAATGTACACGAGCGGCACGAGCGGTGAACCTAAAGGTGTGGTTTTGACCCACGAAGCTGCCGCGACTTGCGTTATTGGGGCGGATCTCTGCATGGACCAGTTCGAAGACAAGGTGAGTACTCTCAATCAATTTGAAGAAACACTAAAAACTTGTTTTGCGTTTTGTGCGGATAAACATAGTATTAAAATACGATAAGATTATATAAACAATTACCATTCCAATGAACAAACAAAATTCCTAAAATCACTCTTACCGATACATTAGCAAATATCATGTTCACTTCTGTTTTAATATACAATGGATTAACAATAAACGACGCCGTCTCGCTTAATCATCCGTTTCCTTTTGACTAATCTTGTCTCTTGGGCTTAAAACGACGTCGTAAATGTCAGATGACACCTGACGATGTATATCTCTCCTTCTTGCCGTTGGCTCATATTCTTGACCGTGCGAATGAGGAATACTTCTTTCGAAAAGGCGCTTCCGTTGGCTATTACCATGGAGTATGGATTAAAGAAACTAAGAAAATTTATTATGTTAAACAAAAAATGTTACGTTGATGTGTTTTTGTGTGTGTTAGGATTTGAATGCGTTACGGGATGATATTCAAGAATTGAAACCGACTTTTCTAGCCGGAGTTCCGAGAGTCTTCGAGAGAATCCATGAGGAGATTCAGAAGGCTCTTCAGGAGCTTAACACAAGAAGGAGACTCATCTTCTATGCTCTCTATAAATAGTAAGCTTCACAGTTATTTGACAAATTAACATTTTTTTGAGAACTTGCGTTATAAATAAAATTTTAATACAAAATTAAAAACTAGAAGATTGGCATTTTCTTAAAACGTGCAAGAAACTAACCTTTTTGAGGTTAAAGCCCAATAATTCTTTTTTTATTGATGGACGTATATCAGCTTTTTCGTATATATTGATATACGCCAACGATAAATTAGTTTAGTTTTGTATATTGGTATACAAATTTTGCATACTGATATATGTCTACGATAAATGAGCATAGTTTTACATATTGAAATACGTTCATTGATATAAAAATAAAATGTTGTACTTCTCTAATTAAAAATTCTATTGCGGCAAAGAAACTTAAAAGAATGTTACTTTTAACAATAACAACAAAAAAAACCTTATGACATGTCACATGACTCTGTCTTGTGTCACCTCTGTTTCTTTATATATTTTTTTTTCACTCCCCTTGCAATAAATGTATAAAATTGTTGTGGTTCATTTCCGAAACGAAGCAAAGGGAAAGTGAGCGTCGGGATTCAAAGGTTGAGATGGGTTGCAATTTGCGAAGGAAATCCCCAGAGGATGCAACGGTGGTCGTAGTCACACCGGAGATAGACGCCGAGGTGGAGTGTCATGGAGAATCTGACAAGATTCGTCGGATACCAATACTCACAATCTCCACCTTTGACCAAACCAAACCAACGTAAGTTGGGTTTATACAGATGGGCCTTATTACATGATTACATGAAGATTAGAGAGAAGAGATAATTGGGCTGTGTTATCTCCGAAGCCCATATGATAAGAAGACGTTAAAGGTTTTTAGGGATAGATACATAGATGCATATATATATATATATCTTTCTCATATATCTTGTAACATAGGGTTTTGACGATCATCTCTCTAGGGCTTCTTCTTGTAATATGTAAACAAAGCTTGTATTTATCAGATTCATAGTGGAAGTTGAGGGCAAGAGATCCCTCCCCAGACGTATCGGTTAGAGGCCGAGAACTGGGTGAACAAACTTCTTGTGTTCTTAGTTGATTTCCATATTTGTCTTGGTGTTGCAGGGAGGTTACAAACCTCACAACATCAACAATGTGGAAGGAGTATGAGTCAACCGACACCTTCAAAAGTACACCACAACGTCCTCACTTCAGCCCATTACTCAAGAAGCCTAGTATTATGTGCGAAATTTGTGCGTTAGCTATAATGGAAACTTGGCTCGAGATATCAAAGGCACTACATAATCCCGGAAAGAACGTTGCCGTCAGCCAACTAGAGCTCTACAAAGAGACATTGGACCATCTAGTGACGCACGGGTTCAATGTCAAAGCGTTGTTATCACTGATGGAGGAACAAAAATGTATGACAGAAATGGAACAAACAGGTGCTGAAACTAAAGGAAACAACCGAAGAGAAGAGAAACATACTTCTACTGTTGTTGTTGATTATTTTATTTTTTTTGTCTGTTGTTGTTGATTCAAGGGAGAATGAGGTATAGTTAAATAATGGTTTAACATTGTCTCACTTCCTCACTTTCAATTTCATTTGGGTTTGACACTTCTATACACAGATGGCTGAGGGACATAACAATCGTAAGAGTAAAAGAGTAGGACTAGAGCACAATTCAGACCTCAATGAGACTGGTATCTCTTAACTCTCATTGGAATGTAGGACCGATTTACCCATAATACAAGTAAATGAAGTAATGTTAATGTTTTCCAGCAAATCTAATGGATTCTCTTAATCCTTGTTCAATTTGTGCATTCTTGAAATTGATCTATATGGTGTCACTGATTTCCAGCAAATGAATTTGTTTCACCTGTAATTGCGTCCCCAGTCATAACTGCCACACCGTTGAAACAAACAGAGGCTGAAAAGAAAATTCAGCCAATGAGGGATCGATCATAATTGCTTCGTAAACGATTCAACACAAGAGAATATAAAGTTTATTCTTCGTTTTCACATACATCATCAGTCTCACTTTCTCAAAAGTTTGGTGGCTTATTATTATCTTAATCCTCATGATTGTTATATATCTTGAGATGATGGTTCTTCTTTGGGATGCATGAGAGTAGCGAAGATAACAATCGAAAGAGGAAAAGAGAACAATACCTTAGCTATGTTTCTAATGCTGAGGGAACCAGAGCAAAGGAGACAACAAATATTTTGCCTTTTGAGAAGACGTTACCGATCTGGAAGACGTTTGAATCAATGTAAGTATTTAAAACAGTCCCACAAAGTCCACATTTCAGCCCATTGGTCGAGACAATAAAAAATTCCCGTGAAATGTATGCGGTTGGTACGATGCCTACCTATTCTGTGTTACCAGAAGATGTCAAAAATATGCAACTCTTCAATCCCACAAGCACATTAGAAAGCTTCAATGATTCATTTGTCGAGCTAGAGAAGCATGGGTTTGATGTAAAAGCGCCTCAGACGGGGATCCAAAAGATGTTGTCTCTCAAAGATAGGCAAGCAAAGAAAATGGAGGAACTCGAAGGTGCTGAGAAAGAGATTGAAGAGAAAGAGAGTGAAAATGTCGAGATCGAAAAGAACTCAGAGCTGCAAAGGCTGAAAGAGGAGGCGGACAAAGAGATAACTCAGATGAAGTCCTGTGCAACAACAATTGGCCAGCAGCTTGAAGATATGGAGCTTCAGTTTCAGACAACAGCATCAGCTCCATGGTAAAAAGTTATATAACCTCTAAGCTAAGCTCTATTTTCCAAATGAACACTTAGATTAGATGTAACTGAAAAGAGCTTGTTGGCTCTTATGGACTTGCGGTTGGTGAATGATGTTTAGTTTTTAAATGATTAACTTGAAAAATTAAGAAACAAACCACTTGTTTGTGTACTTATACTGATGATGGATTTTGTTTGATTCGGGTGTCTCTATTAGTGATAACTAATGGAATGATTATAACATGGTTGTTTGTTTAGCGGTTGATATTTAGAGCCAAGTAATTAAGTGGCACAATTACTACTTTTAGTGATATTCCTCTTCTTCTTTGTTTTCAAGCACTTGAATCTAAATTTTTAGTCATCCCTCGTAGCTTCATTTTTTCTCTTGTTGTGGATTTCAGATGAAAAACCAAACATATCAGAGTCAAATGTCTTTTTGAGTCAAAGACTTGTGAACTAAAGGTCATAGTCTTACGGTACGATTAATTATGAAGCTAAGTAATTAGTAAATTAAGACCTTTGTGCTCATTATCAACTGATTTTTAACAAACCGTTAATACGTTAATCTCAGTGAGAGGAGATGACGAAAGAGGCGGCCATTCATCGTGGGTCTGGGGGCAGGCCCAATAGTTATTATTTTATTTTTTCTTCGTAATTTTGATCGCGCCAAAGAAAAATGAAAATACAAAAAAAAAACAAAAAAAAAAACCGCCATATGAATGAGAGAAGAAAAGCGGGATTTTGCAGAAAGGGTCTTTTTTTCTTGTTTCTGTGGAAGAAGAAAGGCGGGATTTTTCCGTTTTTGTTTCTAGGGTTTTGTTACTATGAACTCTCACTGTAACATTGTAAATCAACTTAAAATAAACACCCAATTTAATTGGAGATAATTTTGTCATATTATCAAATATACAGATTACAGAGTCTGCTCTGACCAAACCAAAAAAAAAAAAAAGAGATTACAGAGTCGTCTGCATACATCATAATAATAAATGTTGATACTAATTTATCTAGAGAAGGTCCGCGCAAGATTAGACTAAATTATTTGGCTAAATGCGCATGTTAGAGACAAGTGCAACTTTTCTATGCGGACATTTTTCGCGCCGGATTTTTACGATACCGACGGCTACTCTCAACCGTTTGATCAACGATCACTTGCGGGAGGATGGTTTGGTGGAAGCACGCAAGCTGTTTAATCAGAACCGGACATCGCTGGACAATTCAACATGGAACATGATGATTACTGCTTATGTTCAGCGTGGTCTGATGTTGGATGCTCACCAGGTGTTCGATCAAATGCCTGTGAGAGATGTGGTGTCGTGGAACACCATGTTCATGGGTTTGAAGAAAACCAGGGATCCAGAAAGTGTTGCTAGTTTTTTCATAGCGATGCGGAGATCTGGGTTGAATCCAGATGAGCTTACTCTCCCTGCGATAATAGATGCAGTATCGGGATCTGCGTTTAAGGTTTTTGTTTTGCAAATTCACACGCTTGCTATTCGATTAGGGCTTAGCTTAAGCGTTTATACTGGGTCTTCTTTGTTAAGAGGCTACACGATTTTAAGGGATTTCAGGGGTTTTGAAAGAGTATTTGAGGAAATTTTGCTCAAAGATGTGGTCTCGTGGAATGTGTTGATTATGGGTTACATGAAACTAGGTTTTGTGGAAGATGGTGAGAGAGCATTCGGTGAAATGCCGGAGAGGAACATCATAACTTGGCACACAATGTTAATTGGATACATAAACAACACGAGGATCGATAAAGCTAGGGAACTGTTCAATCGAATGAGTCAAAAGAATGTTTTTTCTTGGACTGTGATGATCAATGGCTACGTGCAGAGCAGGGAATTTAAAGTAGCGTTGATGCTTTTTCGGGAAATGCTTGAATCTTGGAATAATAGACCAAGTCACTACACATTTTCGACTGTTTTAAAAGCGTGTGCAGCTTCTTCGTCGCTTCTCATGGGGAAACAAGTGCACTCAATGGTCACAAAGCGTGGAATGGCTTGTGACATAGTCTTGTCGACTTCGCTCATAGATATGTATGCCAAGTCAGGTGATATTACCTCTGCTTCACATGTGTTTAAATTGATGCCAATGAAGAATCTGGCTTCATGGAATTCGATGATAGGAGGTTTTGCAAGACATGGATTAGGAGTGGATGCTTTAGAGGAATTCGAGAAGATGATAGAGTGCGGTTACAAGCCTGATCAGGTGACTTTCATTAACTTGTTATCTGCTTGTGCTCATGCTGGGCTAGTGGAAGAAGGGGAAAAGCAGTTCATGTTGATGGGTAGGCTTGGGATAGCTGCAGAGAAGGAGCATTATGCTTGTATGGTGGATCTATTAGCGAGGGCTGGTCAATTAGATAAAGCAGAGAGATTGATAAAGGGAATGCCTTTTGAGCCTGATGTTGTTATTTGGGGGGCTTTGCTCGGGGCTTGCGGATTGCATTCATGTTTGGAACTCGGTGAAGTATCTGCTGAGGGAATCTCGAGGTTGAGAAGAGACCATCCCGCGGCTTATGATGTTCTGTGTAGAGTTCGCGGCGAGAAAGGAGATTGGACTAGTGTTATGGCGTTGAGGAGATTGATGAAGAAGACCAAAGCGAAGAAGCAAGACGCTAGTAGCTGGATTGAAGCTCTTAGTTAAGATTATCGGAAACGAACATTTTTGTGATTTATAGAGCTGTGAAACAGAGCTCTTGTAATATGTTAATTATCTATTTGGAGGAAGAGAGATTTTAGGGGGAAAAAACACACTTTTGAATAATGCAAGATTCTTTCATCGAACCTAAACAAACAACAAAGTATCCAACATAGCTAGTAGTAAGCTGCTTACACAAAACAAGATGGTCTTTATAACCAAGAGATTCTTCTTGCACGAGTGATTAGATTCTCTAGTCGACGCAGAGAGAGTGATTCTCTTCACCTTTGGCTCTTACTCTCGTCCTTTGCCCTCTCTCTCTTCTTATAAAGCTTCTCGAGGACTCGTTTTGCCTCACAGTTGGGGAAGTTGGAAAGATCATAGTAATGCGGTGCAACATCTACTAACCTGTATACAAGCAAAGATGGTCGGTTTTCACAGATTTTGAGTAGATCAGATGTCAAAAGACAAGAGATAACAGAAACAGAAGATGGAAACTAACCAGTCACCGCGGATATTTGTAACAGTGCGAATGAAATTCCGTGTAGTCAAGACATATTCATTATAAATCACCCACTCCGGTTTGCCATCCAGGCAATTGGATGGATGCAAGTGAACCACCTGCCCATCAGATATCAGTTATAAGCATTCTCTCTTTAATGGGGGAAATCTCTGTAATATAATGCAAAAATGGATTCTGGTTTGACATACTTGGTTATCTTTGACGGTCAAGTAATGGCCAGTGCGTTCTAGGTGAGCCACCTGCATAAAATAACCAGAAAGCATGGCCTTTCTTATGTTGACGTAGTAGTCGCGGCTGTTGAAATCCGTGCTGCACATCTTCAGATTAAACCTCGACATTATCCTCACCAACTGCTGCCTAACATTGTCTGCAGACTTCATTGCTCTATTGTTGACAAAATTCTCGAAACACCAGTTTGGGTCTTCATCTGTGAGAATTTCAAGTGCCCAGGTTTGGTGAGGTCAATTTACTTGTCTTAAGCAGAGCTATAAGAGAAAAGCAGAGGGTAGAGAAAAGATAACTCACTGTTTTGCTTGTAGGCGTGGTACACATTTAGCAGCGTGAGATGATCTCCATCAATGTGTCCAAACCTAGCTTTAGCTTCATCTGCTGCTTTTTGAGCCTCTCTAGGCCGGACAAAGCAATTCGGTACTAGAGAAAGAATTGTTTTTTATAACAGAATAGGCCCATGGAAGAGGTCAGCAGATGCATAGAGGCGAGAGAGACGATACCATTTGCTTGAGAGAATACTGAGAAACTGCAACTAGATGCATCAGCACTTACTTAGATATCCCCATGGAGAACCCAAACTAGTGAGCTGCTTATGACAACCTAACTCAAAGATAAATGTCTAATGGCAAACACACACACACATGACTTTCACACAGACGCATGGCATGCTTGTATGCAGTAGATGTTCATGTGTATGACATGCTTATAGATGAGTTCTCATGCACGGCGACTAAATTGCCGAAAAATATACCATGGCAAAGGACGTACCTGATAACATTGCAGAAACTGAGAGAATCTCATTTGAACAGTTGAATTCAGGGCTGACTATGAGCATCTTTGACATCTGTGGATCCAAGGGAAACTCACTCATAATCTCACCAGTCTTTGTCAGGTTACCTTCATCGTCTAATGCTCCCAAATAATTCAAAACCTCTAATGCCCTCATCAGTGTCTCAGGAGCAGGGGGGTCCATGAAATCAAAGTGCACCAAGTCATCTATACCCAACTTTTTCAATGTCAGGACTGTGTTAGCAAGGTTTGATCTCAATATCTCAGGATATGTCTGCGGCTGCAGATCATTGTTGAAACTCTTCTCTGTGTAAAGCCTGAAACATTTTCCAGGCCGAGTTCTACCAGCACGACCTGACCTCTGGTGAGCACTTGCCTTTGATATTGGGGACACCAACAATGACTCAACACGGATCCGTGGATTGTAGACTTTCTGCTTGGCAAAACCAGGGTCAATAACATAAACAATCCCATCGATAGTTAAAGATGTTTCAGCAATGTTGGTTGAGACAACAATCTTTCTACCAGCAGGACCACCTTCTGTTAATGGCTCTGGTGCAGGGTCGAAAATCTTCTGCTGCATCGCAGGTGGGAGAGTAGAATACAAAGGCACAATTTTGACAGGCCCCACTTGATCTCCAAGATTACTGACCTCTTTATTAATTTTACGGCAGGCATCTTCTATCTCCTCCTCTCCAGTTAAGAAAACAAGAACATCTCCAGGTGGCTCGCACATGTGTATCTGAACAACGGTCCTTATAGCAGCCTCAAGATAGTCCCTCTCAGGTTCCTGAGTATAGAAGATCTCAACTGGATGAAGCCTACCAGGAACTTTCATAAGAGGAGCACCGCTAAAATATTCCTGGAACTTTTCAGCTTCTAAGGTTGCACTCATCACAACTAGCTTAAGGTCAGGTCTGTTCCTCAAGACCTCTTTCAGAAGGCCAAACAGAACATCCGTGGCCAGAGTTCTTTCATGAGCTTCGTCGAGAATAATAACTTTGTATCTCTCTAGAAGCGGGTCCGCCATTGCCTCTCTCAACAGCATACCATCAGTCAAATACCTGTAATGGTGAGGGAGAAAGGTTATGATCAGATCACAACATAAACGTTAAAAGGAGAAGCCAAAAGAAAAGACAAACACTCACTTAAGCATGGTACGAGAGCTAGTACAGTCCTCAAAACGGATGCTGTAACCGACTTCTTCTCCAATGGTAACATCCATTTCATCAGCAACACGACGTGACACAGACATTGCAGCAACTCTACGAGGCTGCGTGCAGCCAACCAACCATTTCTTACGCTTATCTGTTTTCTCAGCCTCCACGGCATCAAGAACAAACTGTGGAATCTGTACAATAAAACAGCCTTTACTGTTAAAGTCCATGTTCGAGCACACTAAACCCAAAATCCAGATAAACTTATCATTCCCAATGAGCAAGATCAATAATTGAGAGAAAAAGAATCTCACCTGTGTAGTTTTACCACTCCCAGTTTCACCGACGAGTATCAGCGTCTGATTAGAGTTCAAAGTGCGGAGAAACTCATCTTTCTGCAGCCAAACCGGAAGATCTCTCCTCTTCTCCAGAATCTCATAATACCTCTGCGAGTAAGCCTTTCCGGTCCATTTGTTGATCAGATTGCTGACACCTGCCGCCGCAGCTCCGAGACCGTTGGATTTGGTGTTCTTCGCCGAAAGAGATGGATCTTCCATGACATCGAACAAACTAACCTTCCGTTTTCTCTCCGTACCCATGACTGCGAACGAGCGAACGAACGAACGAGAAGCTTAGCCTAGCAGCGGAAAAGGGAAATCTAGGGTTTGTGGCGCGAGGACTTTAGAGACAAAAACGATAAACTTCTTCTAATTTACAAATTTAACCCGAGCATGTTTCCAATAATTGTCTCAGGAACCAAGGCCCGTTAAGTTTTAATTGGGTTGTAATTCCAGTCAATATAGTCAACGGTTTATGTGGCTTGGCCCATGTGTGGCCTATTTATCTCGTTTTATGTTTTTTTCTTCCCTGGACTCTCTTTTCCGTTAAAAAAACTTTTAAAAAATCACGCTGATTAACTACTCTTCACTCTTCAAGTTTCGCCATATCTTCAATTTATGTTTCTATTCTTTGTAACTAGCAGTAAACTTTTTTTCTTTTTTTGTGTGGGCCAATTAGATCACTTGACCCGGTGAGTTGCCATGTACAGTATTTGTTTTTAAATCACATTCACATACAAATGAAATTTCTGTTCCACCATAAATTTATGGTTGAATTCTAGTAGTCTCATTCGAATGTAAGTTAAATGGGTTTTATATCCAAATATCACAAGAAAAAAACTCACCCAACAAAAAAAGGGGTTTATATCTCCACCTTTCTTTAACGGTCAAGCGATACGTCTACTTTTCTTGATTATTTTTATTATATGCACTTTAACACATGTTTTAAATTCTCGAGGATCAACTCTTTTGGTAAATATTAATTAATGCCATTGTTTTCTTGCGGCTTGAAAATCATATTGGACCCAGCAGAAAATGTGTTATGAGTGCACACCCTTGGAGAATCGGGACTTCCAGGGACCAAGTGGGAATTACTAATGAGCAAAGGTCGTAAATTGTTGCTTCCTTGAACCAATGGGTCTCTTTAAGTTTGTCTTTTAGTCTATTACTTTTAAGCCATCAAGATTTTAGGTACTTTTGCTTTCGGTTGCAGTCGTGGCGTTGTTTGGGACAATGATTATGTACCTTCGGTTTGGGATTATCACTCACCGTAAAGGTCAATACAGACATGCTAAAGCCAATGGCGTTGCTATGCACTCACTAGACAAAAAGACAAAAAGTAGTATTACCTCATAAGTTTTTTTTTTTTTGGTTGCTTTCTTGTTCTGATCTATTGAACATTTTCTCACTCACACACATGGCTGCAAAAGTAACAAACAAGAAGAAAAATAAAAAGTGAATTTGCATGGTAACTTGTTTCTGCTTTTTACTTTTTGTTTATTTCTTTGTGAGATTTGTTTTTTTAACCTTTTTCCAACAAGTATAGGCACTTGGGGGACGAGGAAGACACAAACTTTGATTGTTATCGCTGTCTCAAAACCATTGAAAAGATTTGCCAAATTGGTGTCAAGCATTGGATTCACGGTTCAATTGTTTTCAGGCAAAATAAAATGGAAATTGCATTAGCGTTTACATATAAATGTTAAAATTTTCAATTAAAACAAAAAACACATTCATGCATATTTTACAACACACAAACAGATTTTTTATTAGTTTATAATTTTGTTAAAGATTTTTGATATATAAACGCGTATGATTTAAATACAGTCGTTTATACTTAGGCAAAAAAAATGATAAAACAAAACAGTCCCATCAAATACTTAGTAGAATTGGTCACATAAATTTATTGAAAACGCTTTAAGTAAGAGAATGGGACTCTAAGCTAAACACGTTTAAATTAACCAGAAGAGAAGACTATAAGGTCTTCATCACATGTCATTGTTTCTTAAAGTGGAGTGAGTGTCAAAAAAATTCGATTTGGATTTTAAAATTTGGAAAGAAAAAAAAAAGTAAATGAAAATAGCAAACGACATAATATAGTGCGAACGTCTTTTTCTTCACTGCAGTGTAATCATGAAACAGCAAGAAGAACAAAAGCAGTAAATAAAATAAAATAAAATTACGAACGTCGATCAAAAACATAGAAAAGAGTAGGTAGAAGAAGTAGTTGAGTTTGTGCTTCCAATTTCGCATTATTTTCCTCTTTAGTTATCTCGCTTAATTGAAAAACTAGTTAATTTTTACAAATTCCAAGACAAGAACTGAAGCAAGGCAAAAAGTAAAAATCCCAAAAGAAACATTAATTGACCGTCTTTGAGTAGAGATAGAGTAACCTGAAACCCTAGAACGCATTAGAACCGTAGATTTCGTTTTTTTTCTTTTTTTTTCTAAACCACAAACTACACAGCCTAGCTATGAACATAGAGTTCATGCAAAGCCCATATAACAAATTTTGAAAAGACAACCTACATGATCGGTAATTTACAAAACGAAAACTTATTAAGCGATTTAGAAAATTTTGCGAACCGTAATATTTACAAAAATTGCGATTCCTGTTAAGTGTTAAGTGTTAACTATGCCAGTGCCACCAATTCTTAATAACAAGTTTTTTCTTTTTTGTTATCTTTTTGTTATTATATAATATTGTAGTAAAACTAAAATTTTCTTGCCTGGTTATAAAAAATTTGGTTTCATGGTTTCTACAATTTTCTTGCCTGGATCTAAAATTTTCTTTTTCAATCGACGAAATTTCATCAGTACTTTTTTATTTGGTTTAATTTAATCAGTACTTACCTTCAGGATTTTTTAGATCCATAAAGAAAACATCTCCCTCAAGAAAACGAAAGATCCGTTTCTTTGGACAATTTTACAAATAAAAACCTAGATTAAAATACAATACTATTAAGACTATACTACTCTTCCTTCAACATATGAGACGGAACAACATCCTGAAGAAGTCCATTATCTTTAACCAAACCTCGACTCTTCTTCACACGATCATCATCACCATATCCACTTGCGTGGCTATTAAGGTACTCGCTAACTCCTCCAAAACAAGACAACAGTTCTTGTTGTTGCTGTTGATGGTGGTAATGGACAAGCTGTTGGAATTGAGGAGAGATTAATGTTGAGCTCTCTATAGGAAACCCGAAGTTACCGAGATTTGAAACAGCTCCTGATGATCCGAAGAAGCCTCCAGTGGAAATTGGACGAGACGTGAGTGGACTAATGTGTGTGTGTTGACCTTCGTAGGTTGTGACCACAGTGCTTGGATCTCTGAATGATCTCTCCACTCTCTTCTTCACGTTACATGAAGCAGTTGTGCAACGGTAGTAACTCCTGCGCAAACGAACACACCAATACACAAAATTAGCCTCACAAACTTTTGGTTAACATTTTAGTGTTTTTATCAATATTTCTCTTCGCACAAAACAAAACAAAAAAATCAATATTTCTTTTGATAATTCTTTGGAAACTGTAAATGCAAAGGGAAAAATGTTCATTTAGGTTTCATGTTTGTGTTTTCCAACTTTTGAATGATGTTGAATAAAGAAAGTTTAAATCTTTTTTGTCCCAATATAAACAAAGTAATTTTACTTGGTAAACACTAGCACACAAATATTTTGAAACAATCGGACACTAGATCCCACACATTAACATAATGCATGTCTTCAAGCAAATCAGATAAGAAACAAAAAGTAATTTATGTATTTTTAATCCTATTACTTGCCCAATGGAGACAATAGTGATTTGAGTTTTGTTCTTCGTCTTCGGTTTGTTTACGGAGAGAAAAAAAAAAATTGGTCAAAGGATATATTTTTTTTTAAGTAAAGGATGGATTTTTACCTGGGAAAAGCACTGTTTTTGACAGCTTTTTGACCATATTTTCTCCATCGATAACCATCTTCGAGATGATCAACCTCACTCTTTGTCATGAAGGCCACTCTTGCCTCTCTCTGTCTCTTCTGGTTATTCTTCTTTGGTTTCAACCTGTTCATACCCAAAAAAAAAAAAAAAAACATGTACTTTATGAAACCATTTTCTCTCTGAGTCTTTTTCTCGAACAGCTTCCGCTCATTCAAAAAAAACAAAAAAACATTTAATGACTTTCAAAGAGAGAAAAAAAATATATGTGAATTAAGGAGACAGAATGAATCTCTCTCTCACTTTTTATTAGTATCACTCTTCTTCTGTTCGTGTTCCTCTTCTTCTTCGTCGTCTTCTCTTTTGGCTTTCTCTTCATTTACAGCCTCGCTTGACGCCGACGAAATCGACGACGAGTTAGGTGTCGCCGGTGGATTTGTCAACAAATGTTCCGAACACAAAGATTCCACCTTTGACGTCACTAATTTCTCCGCCGCAGCGTCTGACGGTGGAGCTTGAAGGATAGTTGAAACAGAAGAAGACAGTTTCACCGATGGTTGCGTTTGCGTTTGCGGTAGGGGAGTTTCGAGAAGGAAGGAATGAGGAGAAGGAGTTGTAGCAAAGTCCTGAAGCAGATGATGGTGCTGAGAACCTAACAACTCCATAAACCCTAACGAATTCCTCTCCGCCGCCGCGAAATCTCCGAAATCCCAAACGCTTTGCGACGACGGGTGATAAAAACTCGTCTTCGAGAAATCCGTAAACTCCATTGTTCTCCTCTCTCTCTTTCCCGGAAAACAAAAATCAATCAAACACTGAGAACAGGGTAATCGCACCAAAACAGAGATCGACACCGGGAAATAGAAACCAATACAGAAGATCGATCCTTGGAAAGATAGAAAAGGCGAGAAGAAAACGAGAGAGAGAGGCGATGAGAAAGGGAGAGTTTTTAGGGTTAAAGAGAAGAGAGAGTGAAAATTTGGCGTAGAGAGCACTAAAGATAAAGATGGGTATTTATTATCAACGATTTGATATTTGTCAGTGTGTTAAATGGGCGGATGAATTTGATGCTGACCGGCAGTAGCAGGTTGTTTCAAAATTGTAATTACTGGTCAACGCGTAAGTCAGAGTAAACAGTGAACGCTTTCATACATCCGGTTTTGACCGATTCAACAGTTAACCGGTTTTATCGCGCTAGTGTGAAACTAGGATGAGAATAATAATAGTTGTTGCTAAAACTAAATAATTTTTTTTAAAAAGCATCGAGTTCATGGGAATATTAATTAATGTGAACACAAAAGCTTGTCTTTCTTTATAAAAAAAAGACTTGTCCTTTAAATTTCTTTGAATATTTTCAAGATATATGATCGAATTAGATAAGATATCTCACCGATGAGATGTGGTTTGTTTCTCAAGCCATGAGACATTTGTGGGCGGTGAGACCGTTGTCCGTGAATATTTATTTCGACCACAATTATAAGCAGTGATGTAACCGAAGATTAAGAAAACTATATATCATAAATCAAAATATTTAAGATCGGAATTTCTAGTATGGTTTCGGTGTAATAGAACAATTTAAATTGCTAACGTTAAATGATTACGGCCTTTTTAAGCATTTAACGGTGTTTAAAGTCTTTTTTTTGTCAAACATATTTTTACTACTTTATTAATTCTAAAGTCTCAAAAACAAGACTTTTTCTTTTTTGTCATGATATCTAAAAGTTACGTAAGATAGCTTTTACACACAAAAAAATTAAAAAAATTAAATACATTTAATTTTTTTTTCTCTTTCTTCTTCCCCAAAATCATTCAAAAGACTTAATAGATTTATATATAGGTAATTACTAACTAAATTTAATTGATTAATTATTTTATTTTTTCTGTTTTCTTTTGAGATCCATTTCTTTAATTTTTTTTTTCATTTTTTTTTTATAAAAATCTTTGAGAAATATCATAAATGATAAAAGTTTTGAATGTTTCTCTATTGAACAAGTTTCACTTTGAACAAAACTTTTTTAATAATTACTATTATTAGTTCCGAATTTATTTCTAGTTTTTTTGTATTTTTGTCAACAAATTTTTGTATTGATTGCTTATGCTAATATAATTTTTTTTTTAATAATATAAATCCGGCGTAAACTATATTCTTTACAAACAAAAAAATTATCTGCAATTTTTAAAGTAACAGTCAGTTTCTACAACTTTTATTACCAAACATATTTTTATCATTTTTTTTAAGTAACAGCTACAGTTTTAACAGTTAAAAGTTTTTAAAACCAAAAATTTTCGATCAAAACCAAAAATAACCGCTTTTACCGAGCAGACCTACGTCAACATTAAATAGCATTTGTGATTGACTCTACTACTTTTGATCAAGAAAAAAGCATGTATAGGTGATTAAAAAAAATAATAATAAATAAAGTGGTGGAAAATAAGATATTAGTATCATATAGGAAAAGGCCGAATTTAATGGACCGTGTTCACATCTCCTTTTTGATTTTTGAAATGTGATTATGCCCAAAAAAAAAAAAAAACTGATAAAAGTCTGCTGCAGCGCAGGTAAAATATTCTTTTTTTCTGTTGGTACAACTCTTCTTGTGATGGAATTAATGTCATATAAACAAGAACAACAAATATTCAGTGTAAGGAAAAATTCAAATAACACTAAAAAACGTGTAAAACTCTAATATAAAGTTACATATATTTTACATATATATAGTAGTTGTCATCGAAATCTATAAAACCCTATAAAATAGTACTATATATGTGGTTAATATATAACATATGTGGTTAAGTTAGGGGCTCGAACACGTATATACAGCGTAGAACTGTAGATTGCCTTTCCCAAACTGTGCCAACTTAAAAAAAAATCTGAAATTAATTCTTGACAATATAGATATTATAGTCATTATTTTATTTATAGAGCCATGATAGATATACACAATCCTTTGCATTTTCTAATCACGTTTATTAAAGACGAGCGATTTTGTTTTTTATACATTCGTAGCAGTATAGCACCAATTATTGATGTACTGTGTATATATGATATAGAGAGCGTAAATATAATAACTTTATTAAAAAAGATTAGTATTAATGTAAACTTTTAATAAAATCCGTGGACTCAAAGCAAATCCGAAATAGATTAAAGTTAAGGGCCCAGATTTATATAACTCCTGCATGCCTCATGAATTTTTAGAACCAGCGGTGATCCCGATGACAGAAACAAAAAGATAAAGGTAACAAAGTCAAGATTTGAATTTCTCTTTTTGTTTCTTTACCGATTTTCTAAACAGAAACTTGCTTTATCCTTTTGAATTTTTTTACCTCGGGTTTGTAAATTTTATATTTAAAATTAACTAATTGTTTTGTTTTTCTGTTGAAAAAAAAAAATTCTCTCCCAAAAAAGCCATCAACCTTTATTTTTTTTTTGTAAAAAAAACTTTCATCTCACAAAACGGGATTTGACGTTTTTTGAAGAAAAACATAATTTTACGTTTTTGGCGAGAAAACAGAATTTTACGTTTTTGGCGAAAAAACATGATTTTACGTTTTTGGCGGAAAAACGAAATTTTACGTTTTTGGCGGAAAACATAATTTTACGTTTGTGGCAGAAAAATGAGATTTTACGTTTTTTGGCGAGAAAACATGATTTTACGTTTTTTGCGAGAATACGGGATTTGACGTTTTTGACGGAAAAACGAAATTTGATGTTTTTGACGGAAAAACGAGATTTGACGTTTTTGGCGGAAAAACAGAATTTTACGTTTTTGGCGGAAAAACGGGATTTTACTTTTTTTGACGGAAAACGGGATTTGATTTGAATGGAAAGCGAAATTTTACGTTTTTGGCGGGAAAACAAGATTTTACGTTTTCGGCGGAAAAACATGATTTCACTTTTTTTACGGAAAACATGATTTTACGTTTTTGACGAAAAACCGGAACTTTACGTTTTCGGAGGGAAAACGAGATTTTACGTTTTCGGCGGGAAAACAATATTTTACGTTTTTTGACGGAAAAACGGGATTTTACGTTTTTTACGGGAAACGGGATTTAACGTTTTTTTGCAGGAAAACAGAATTTTACGTTTTACGTCATTTATTATTTATTATTTTTTTTGCAAAAACAATAAAAGTTGAGAGTTTTTTTTTTTTTGGCAGAAAACCTCAAAAAATAAGGAGAAGAAACATGCATGCACGTGTGGTGTACTATGGGAGAAGAATGTGTGGTGACCCACTTCCGTATAATTTGCTTGCAAACTTAGCTCTCCTTTTGCATGCTTCCATGATTTTGTTTTTCCCCTTTTTTAGTAACCATTTTGGTTTTTCATTTTATAAATGTATTATCTTCGACCGTGTGTCATAATTTCCCGGTTAGAGATATTATTAGTTACCACCTGTATCTGATTCTCATGTAGCCTATAAGTAATGGTAACAGTTCTCGTTATTGTAGTAAATGAAACACTTTTTTTTTTGTGTTTCGCATATTTTATTCTTTGTGACTTTGTATTTTACCTTTTTAATGGGAAAGTTTTTTAAAAAGAAAGAAAAAAAAAAGGGTTTCAATCAAAGGTCTGCCCAAAGACGCGCGGCTCGGTGTTAGCGTCGGGTTGCGCACATCAATGGTGGCGTATGTTACTCCTACGTTTGCAAATATTACACGTGTTTAGTTTTTGTCGGCTTGTGGGTCCCATTCACTAAAGAGTCCACCTGGCATCTTCTCGAATCCAATGGCACACGCTTCATCCTTCGTTTACTCCTTGTTACATTTCGTGCCGTTAGATTGCGAGCAAGACTAAATTATTTGTGTTTTTAAAAAAAAAAATACTACTCATTTGTTTCGATAAAGTTATTTGCTGTTTATTTCGATTCATCCACATAAAAATTAAAGATGAACGTGAAATTAAAGGCTCAAATGTGCATTTCAAATATTTAAAGGAGATGACTGAAAATAAATAGAATGATTGAAAGGGTAGATTCGTATCATTGAACGATAAAGAAAAGTTTAGTTTATTTTTATTACTAGGGTTGCTTCTTGGATACGTTTAGGATCTCAAAAACGTAGTGGGTAAAAATAATAGGAGAAATGAATGGGAAAAAATGGAGAAGTAAATGAAAATTTTAAACAAAAAGAGCTATATAATCTTTAACAACAAAAAGGAGCTAGATAGGAGATCTTTAATAAATGTTAGAATAATATTGATTTTCACTCCGGTCACGAGTCACGAGTCACGAGTCACGAGTCACGAGTCACCAGTCTTCCACTATACTACGTTATGCTGCGACGGTTCATAAAACATTAATTTACGTGGGATAAATAACATATATATAATATGTAGTCAAATCTTTGAAATTTGAATTATTCAAGCCCATCAACCAACATTTATATTACTAATCATGTATTTGACGTTCCACTAATACATTAATATTTATATTAATTTATACACACCATTACACACACAAAACAAAATTGGTGTTTTGGTACGCATTGCATTAGGCCTACATTGCATCGCAAGTTAATTTATGGAGGATTTTTCTAATATGTTTCCATTTAGTCACGGCTGAGTCCAATAAAAATTTCTTAATTGATATTTTAAAATATTTCGAAATAATGAGAAAAACATATATTGTCATACGTCATATGCGTAGAGCATTAAAATGTACATACAAAGCTATAGTTTTAATTGCCTTTGGTATAGTCTTATTAGTTGAGTTTGATTATTATCAATTAGATATTTAGATGCATTTCAGATCATAACGGTAATCAATTGACGTCAAATAAATTGCCTTTGTGCGAGTGTATATATATAAAATCCAAATGTGTTCCCTAACAAGAGAAAACCTTCTAGAGGGGTTGAGGAGGCATGAATCAAGGGATACTTCACGTAGTTTTCTTTCTTGGATACTTATGTCTCGTGAATTCAATCAAATCCCTAATTAAATGCCTTTTTGTTATTTTAATTGAAAAATACACAAACGCAACTCGTATCCTCGTGTGTTGACCCACTCGGATTTTTTTTCTTCCCCAATACTAAAATGATGCAGTGGACGAGTTAAAAACAAAATAATTAATTAATAACCGTTGCGTTGGTATTTGCACATGGGTAAGTCAAAGTAAACGCATTTTGGGATCTTAGTTTATTTATTAATCGCCGCATCAAACATGATGCCGATTAATATAAATCCTGTCTGATGGTAGCTAGTCATTAACTTATAGTCATTAATATCATTTAATCAACTTTTTCACACATATATTTCCGTCCTTTATCTCCGCCAACACACGTAACTTAAAAATATACTCTCTATGATGTTTCAATTACGTATTATGTATCATACAATATTTACTAGTTATTGCCATTTGTTTGGTAATGTTAAACTTTATATAATCGAAAATTTACTAGTTATTGCCAGTTGTGCTTTAGGCACTTTTCCAAAATAAAGACACAAGCCGTTTTTAACGCAAATACAGAGGAAATTGGAAGCAACAAGATGAGTTTTCAATATTGCCATATTGGACGACCATCTAGTTTATTTTGACTTTCCACCATTCCAAAAAAAAAAAAGAGAGAGTTAAGTTTGAATTATTGAAGGTGCTAGACTAGTAAATCTGTAGATAGCACTTATCATTCTGTTTCCTCCTCCTCATTTCAATGATCAATTTTTTTTAGGAATCAAGTACGAACTAATGAAAAGTCATTAAAAATACCCCTTAGAAATAAAAACATTCTTATTGAATTGACCCAAATCAAGAGCTCTACTTATACGCAAGAATACCAAATAAACGTGTACTACTTCCATAGTACCATATATAAAATTGTCGAACCCCAAATCCAAGTCAATATATATATTTTTTTTTTAAAGTGGTCCATTATTATCTCACCAATTCATGTCATATCAAATAAAATAAAACGACTAAATTATATACGTGGCCATCAAACATTTGTACTTGTTATCTATCGCTATCACCACTATCCAATCACATAATTTAAAAGCACATATCTTAAAATTGTAAATGTAACATCCCCTTATATATGCGGAGAGTTTATAAGAATTGATTTGACTATCTATATCACCAAAGTGCATTTATTTTTTCGGTCATTTGTCCATAGAGAACTCAATGGTTAAGCGTGCTTGAGGTGGAACAATTGAAGAATTGGTGACCTATCGGAAAGTGATTCGCGGTACCGTGCGAATGAGGACAAAACACGGGGAAATATCACGTGGTGATTTGTAGGGTCAGTAAACAAATCTTACGAGCCTCCCGGACTAGCGCACCGGCCGCCGGACGAAGGTGGGGCCCACGGGCCGAGAGAGAGCGTGGGGGTCCCACGAACGGTGGCGATCAGGGTGTTATAAGTGGTATCAGAGCCGAATCCAAAAAACGAATGTGGAATCATGTGGGCTCACACCGTCAAGGGTAACAGTCTTGGTGCACAACGAGGGCGTTGCGCTCTCTGAGTGGAGGTAATTGTAACATTTCTGATATATGCGGAGTGACTTATAAGAATTGATTTGGCTACCTATGTCATCAAAGTGCACTTATCTTTTCGGTCACTTGTCCAGAGAGAACTCCATAGTTAAACGTGTGTGAGGTGGAGCAATTGAAGGATGGGTGACCTATCGGGAAATGATTCGTGGTACCGTGCGAGTGAGGACAAAACACGGGGAAATATCACGTGGTGATTTGTAGGGTCAGTAAACAAGTTTTACGAGCCTCTCGGACTAGCGCACCGGCCGCCGGACGAGGGCGTGGGGGCCCACGAACGATAGCGGTCATGGCGTTATAGTAACAGTTTTACCATTTATTTTATTATAAAAAGAAACTACAATATATATATATATATATATATATATTAATGGTTTGCAAATTTATTAATATATAATATATATGGAAAACGATACAGAATTGGTAGCTCAACCAGTTGAACAGAGTTTGGAGAAGTCGTGGATGGGTTCAGATAATTGGATGAGTACTATTATATGGACCCAAAATTTGTTATATTAATTCGTGGCCTACATACTTACAAAGCCCAACCTTAAACGTTCTTCTCTCAATACACACACATTCGTCTTTGGTTTTATTGGTAAAAGGTAAAAACACTTGTATTGGCCTCCCTATTTCACTAATTCAACAGAATTTTCATTGTTTTTCTTGTTTATAAGATCTTTTGTTATTTATTTATTTAGACAACTCTTTTTACAAGAACTCTCTTCGTTATTGTTAATGATTGCGCACAAAAACTATTCCCATGGAACAGTTACCGAATTATTTTTTAAAAGTTATCGAATCATGAATCGGTATGTTCAGGAATTTTGTTTTTCCCAAACATCAGTCGTCTGTTATATATATCGTGATTAATTTTTTATTTTTTTTTGCGGAACCTACATCAGCAACATAAACCAAATTCTTAGCACAACACAAGACAATCACACAAGATAATAAAAATAAACACGAACAAATAAAAACTAAAACATGTATTATAATAATAAAGATTAAAAACCCCAGTAAGATTTACAAAAAATAAATATTTTGAAGGTCATTAAACACAATCAGTTTCGGTCAAAACCTGAACCATTGTCTGCATAACTCTCACTTTCATTTCCAAAACCAAAATATAATCCGCCGTTTGTCTAAAGAGTCCATCCAAACCTTCTGATGATTTGGTGTTGGGAACAAGCTCTTTCAGCGTCTTGACTCGTCTATGAATCCCGCGACACAGTCTTCTAGAAGCTTCTAGACTCTTCTTCGGTCGGATCATGATCTTCTTCACAAGTGCCTTTCGAGCTCTTTGTCTTCTCATTAAAGCCCAAATTGATTCCTTTCTTTGCCCTACTAATGTCACTCCCATTAAAGAAGGTTTTTTTTCTGGTTAATGTGTTGAAAGACACAGGTGATAAGAACTCTATAAAGATGATGATATAATATGATGCAAATATGAGACGGCCTTTGTTTATATAGACATAGATAAAGGTTAGTGACCTTCAGATATAACTTAAAATGGAGATTACAGCTTCTGAGAAGGTTCTCTTTTCTATCCCAAAAGGATTGGATGATATTTGGACAAGTGTCCACAAGGTGTGTTTTGTGTTTTTAAATGTTGTTATTGATGGATAATTAGGGTTTAGCTTAGATTAGAGAACATGTCATCAAAATACAACTCGATGCACATGCACTCACATGATTCTCATCATCACCCAACTCTCCTACATGCTTAAAAACACCAACTTTCTTCCCATTCACATCACCACAAACACCCTGTCTTATTCCTTCTTTGTTGCGCTTTATAAATTTATCTTTATTTATTTAAATTAATTTAATTTTGTTTTTCTGTAAAAAAATTAATTTTAATTTTGTGGCCAATTAGTTCGAGTTTACCAAAGTCGGGCGGGCGGATCAACGTTAATATTATCTTCACGCTTTATTCTTTCTAGATTAGATTCTAATCTAATTTACAAGCAATGCATGCAGTAAATGTATTAAGAAGGTGGTGAATGAAATAGATAAGTTGATAATATGAAGAAAAAAAAAGATATTATGGATATTGTGTATGTACTTTCTTTTCCTGGAACAGAAAAATTGATTTTATATTTCTTCTATTTTTTTGGTCTGATTCATAAACTATTTTAGAGGCATACATCAATGTTTAGATTTTGCTTCAATGCATTTAGCTTGAATTGACTTACATTTTGATAGATATGATCAAATGTGAGTGATTGGTGGTCACAAGGCTTTTGGTTTATCGAGTCCATATTTCCAGCTGATATAACCCAGCGCAGCGCAACTAATGACGAACGATTAAAAATAAACTAATGATATAATTACAAAAGCACGCCCGAGTAATTTAGGTGTTTTATTTTTCTAGACAAAGTAGATAACGATGTTGGGAAATGGGATAAAGTTTCAATTTAAAAAGACATAAGAACATGCGGATATCTTCGATGCTTCTTTGAATTTGTGGACTTCATATTTAGGATTTTTATTTTCGTGAGTGGATTTGATTGAAGCATCTTAAAGATTATGTTCTTTGCTCGTCATGTGTTTGTGTTTTTCGATCTATTTTTTTTTTAAGGAAAAAAAAAGAGGAAAAAAAAGAGAGAAGCAGATTCGTGGAGCGATGTTGATCAGACATCCTCGGAGACTATTAGATTCAATGTATACTATCTCCCATCGCCGTCAACTCGAAACATTGTACTTAATAATTCTCTCTGACATATATATATATATGTACGTCTCATAATTAAATATTTTAATGATAATTAGCTTAACATTAGCATGATTAATCAGTGTATGCGTATATAGCTGTTTATGGGTTTCAAAGTAACGTGAAAAGTACCTAACTAATTAAGGTAGGTTTATATAGCCATGATGGAAAGTTTAGTTATCGAAATTGATCGCTTGTTAGCACGTTGTATGTATATAAGCTCAACGTGCATGCAGCATGCACATGTTCTTATATCCTCCCTATTCGTCTAGGCCATCCAAATAAGATCCCAATTCATATACAGTATTTTTTTTTTCAAGAGCAGAAAACTTTCAAATTTCGGAAAGTATGATCGAATATAATTTTTGTAAGTACAACGATTATGGATTTTCATTTGGTAATACTGTAATAGTAGTTTTAACTAGAAAATTGTATATTTTGAATGTCCCTATGCGATTTGGTCAGCTCTTTTTGCTCACCCAAGGCTCACACCACCTCAAGGTTTTTTGAACATTACAAGAAAGCAGCTGATTTCCGACGGTCATATCAGTCAGGAAACCGTCGGGAAACGGCTTTCCGGACGAATTTCCGACCGATTTTACCCGTCAGGACTATCGCGTCGGAAAATCAATATCGTCGGAAATTGGTCGGGAATTTCCGACGGATTCCCGACCACCGATTATCCCGACGATTTACCGAGGATAATAAGAGTCGGGATTAACCCGACGATACTCAGTCTAAAGTCCGATGAACAGATTCCCGACCAATTCCCGACTGTATGTTTCCCGACCATTGATTTTCCCGACAATTTACCGACGATAGTAAGCGTCGGGTATTACCCGACGACCTTCCAACTAAATTTCGATGAGAAAATTCCCGACTGATTCCCGACTGGCCAATTCCCGACCAATTCCCGACTGGCATATTCCCGACGGGTCGTTTAAAACAGTATTTTTAATTTTTTTGAAAAATAATGATTTTTGATTAATTAATTTAAATTAAATTAATTCGAAAAAGAAAATTAAGATTAAATATAATAAATGTTTTAAAATAAAATTGTTTTGAAATAAAAAAATTGTTTTGAAATTACAAAAAACATTAAAATTAATTCCCCGATCCCGTTCCTGATCCCGTTCACGGGAAATCCGNATATATATATATATTAACAAGGAAAAATACAGAATGAAATACATAAGCCGGTGGAACAAATTAAAATCCCCAGAAACATAAGATTGAAAGAGAGAAGCGCAAGACTAAAATATGGAAACCATACAAGAATTATTGAAAGCTAAAACAAAAACTAGCACCAACATGATTTTTCTACATAAAAGGGAATATTGAAATTTAAATGCCAAAAACAGCCGAAAGAGAACCAACACAACAGAAAAATAAAACTTTTTCAAAACGAAGCAAACTACCACGATAATATCCTTTTTCTCATTTTATCTTTTAGTAAACTTATTTGGCATTGAACTTGATCATGTAGCATATAATCTAGCTATATATGATCAATACAAGTGGAACCGACTGATATGGGGAGTGGGAGCAAGCTGAATCTTGAGAGAAAACAAATAAAAACTGGACCAAGGTACACCATAGCAAAGATCTACAAAGCTCACTAAGGACTCTTAGCTCCCTTTGATGATTCGTGCTGTCTAATGAGACCACGAGGGTTTATATATGTTAAGGTTCTAGAACCCTCTCATATCTAATACTTATGTAATTAGAATATCTATATATATATATTCTAATTAGGATAAACATAAGTCTTAGTTTGAGCTTATATACGAACACGTTTGCGATTAATAAAGATAAGAAATTCTCCCAAATATCTCTATTACTACTTTACATCTTATCAGAACCTTAACAGTTTAAAAGCTTTTATATCTTTTATTCTCAAATGCAATGTTTATGTTTCCTCGTTATACATTCGCTCATGTGTCAACAAGAAAATTCAATGAAGAATGAATACTATTGTCCATGTTCACTTCTTGCTGCTGGTTCATCCTAATAGGTTTACATCATCAGGACGTGTTTAATTGCTAAAAAATAGTTTCTATGCTCATCCATCCTTTTTCAAATTGTTATGTTGTTATTAGATAGTGGAATGATCACATGTGATTTTATAAAAACACAGCCTTCACGGTGATTAATTAGGACATGATGACTTTGTTTAGATATCATAGTTTTTCCGTTAAATAAATTTAATTAATAGCACTGTAATTGCTGGGCCAATGCTAGAAATAATAGTTGGGTTTAAGGCCCATTTAGAAGAGTTAGCTTGATACTGGCCCCTTTAGCGTTTATGATCTGATCCATAAACCGACACTTGGATAAGCTAAACTATTAACCAATGATACACAATTAGGTATAGCTGGTAAGGAAGCTCCCCTCTCCTGTTGCGTCGGCGAAAAGAAGAGTCATATTACATGTTTTGTGCGTGAATCTAATTCGAAGGCTTATTATCAAATCCGATTTTGTTGTTGGATTAGATTCACGCACAAACTCGTAATCTGTCTTTTCAACTTTTTTATAGATCTGTGTTCGATTTCAAGTCGATGAATCAAATTTCTGTACAATTTTTTTTTTCTATTGACTGATACTTGTTATACGATTTTCGATGTTTAATGCGATTCGAACTCAAGATCTACCTTTCTACTTTCGGAAAGAAATACAATTTTGAATCTCTCATTTTCTATTACCGATTTTGGGTGTTTGGTATGAATCGATTGGCGAGCCATGGAAGGCATCATCTCTTAGTATATCAAAGTTTCAAACAACTCGTTTCTTAGTTGTCTAGTAAGTCCATTAATGTCGTTTCTCTGAGAAATTAAAATTTCATGTTTTTTTTTTTTTTTAGACATGTTACAAAAACAAGAAGAGAGATTGTTACTCAGAATCCTCTTGTACAATCTTGGTTCGTCTGTCAACAAAGCAGAGCCAATCTTAAAAAGTGAATTATTGAGATCTACCAAGGTAAGGTTTATTATAGCTTCATCTATTCATAGATGATCTAATAGTATTAATCGAGGAGTAGCAATGTAAAAACGAATATGTTTAGAAGTGTTAATGTGGATGGATTAGTTCCAAACTTCCAATTCAGTTTGTTCTACGATTAAATTAAATACGATAATGTAATATTTTTCTCGTAAAACCCGCATTATAAATTTTCTGTTTTAATCTGTAAGCATTTATGTTCGCTTACAAATTACTCCATTAATGAAGCGCTATATGGTTGAAAACAGTGAATGCCAGGATTTGTTTTCTTATAAGAAAATTTCTCGTTGAATTAAAATAATTCTTGTCGCTGATTTGTCTTTAAATGCTAGTCGTCGTCTGCCCGATTTGTGCCCAGTAACATTTATAGAATCAAATTATTTTTGAAGAACTGAACTTTGACTTCAAGTATATATGTAGCATGCATTGATGTAAAATTGTATGCAGTTTTTAGTCAACAGATGGTCAAAACTTTGGGTTATATTTATACGTAATAACTCGAAAGATCAATAAGTTATTACGTTGCCTGTAACTGAACAGACAAAATAAGTAACTGTGCTAAACTTGATTGACCAAGATAAATAAAATAAGTACCTCTTTTCTTTTGTTTTTGTCAACAGTAACAACTCTTTTGGATTTAACGTGATTTTTTGCCTATCAATAATAACACTATTTTTAAAGTAAAAGTATCGCAACTAATTAATACTATGAAAATCAAATAACCTAATCTAATTGGTGTTCTTCTAATATATCAAAATATACAATTATTGTCTATGAAAATTAGTTTAGAGTCTTAATCCAAGACCTTGCCAATAAAACAGTCAATTTACAACAAGAAGAAAATGGTAAGAACAAACAAAGTAACATTGAATCTAACTTTCTCTGACCAATTAATTCAAACTAGATAAGAATTAACATGAACACCTTAATATAAAATTAAACACCTAATGCCTTATTCATTATTTGTCATAAAATCTTTCTAATACAAAGATGACATTTTATCGTTTCTGTTATTATGATTACTACATCGTGTGTCTAATGGTGATCTTATTAGTAGTGAACAAATCCGCGGCGGAGGATTATTATTATCAACAGACACATGGGATCTCCAGCCAAATAGCTGACACCATAACCGTCGATCTTAACGGTGGGGGAAACTACAAAACAGTTCAAAGTGCAATCGATTCAATCCCTCTTCAAAACCAAAGCTGGATTCGTATTCTCATAACAAAAGGCATTTACAAGTAATGTTTGATACTTTACTGTATTCTTTTGTACTACTTCATATGATTTATCTTATCACATTTTCTTACTATCATATACGATATATAATTAACGAAGTTTTTAAAGTAATGTAGAGAGAAAGTAACCATACCAAAGGGTAAAGGATATATCTATATGCAAGGTAGAGGAATTGAAAAGACGATGATAGCTTACGACGATCATCAACTCACTGATACTAGCCCCACTTTCACGGCCTATCCTGACAATATCATCATCTCCGGAATCACTTTCAAAGTACGTCAATATATTAACTAATATCGTAAATATTAATTAGATTGATTATAGTTTATGAGCAAGTATATAATCAAAAGTTTAATTAGTGGATTTTGATTATGTGTGTAGAATACGTATAATATCGGATTAGTGACCTCTTTAGAAACACCAATTAAACCAGCGGTGGCTGCGAGGATGCTCGGAGACAAATACGTAGTGATCGATTCTAGTTTTGATGGTTTTCAAGATACATTGTACGACTGTTTAGGCAGACATTACTACAGAAGATGTGTTATTTCCGGTGGCATCGATTTCATTTTTGGCTATGCCCAATCCATTTTCGAGATATATATAAACATATACTATAAATCTATTTCTAATCCTTTTTTCGTAAAAGTGGTATATCTATAAAGAAACGATCTACACATATATTATATACGTGTGTATCTTCACAAAGTAATAATTTTTTGATCCTAGTCGAAGAAACTTTTAAAAGTGCATGATCTATAGAAACATACAAATTTAAACAGAAAAAAACTATACGAGGATTATAAAAAGAATAAACAACATATGGTAAAAGATCAATAAAAAATTATGATAGTTTATTAGCGGATCTTTTTAATTATTTTTGTTTTTCAACAATAAATCATAATACAACAAATCTAAACTACATAAAATAGTACATACAGACCACTATATGAACTATTCCGAAAAAAGTAAGTAACACCAAGTTTTAAACATGTTTGAAAAAATGAGAAGAAAATAAGCTTGTACTTTGTGGAATCTTAGTGTAGAGAATTTCAAAGATACATACAAGCATGTGTTGTTAACAAAGTAAATAATGGTGAATGTTGTTCAAAAAGGGATGTACGTTGAATCTAACGGTGGGAATCTACGCACCGGACAGAGCATACGGAACGATAACGGCGCAGGGAAGGCAGTCGCCAAAGGAGAACGGAGGGTTCGTGTTTAATGACTGCACCGTTACGGGAAACGGCAAGGCGTTACTGGGGCGACCGTGAGAACCTTACGCACGTGTCATCTTTTACCGTTCAAAGTTTTGCAACGCTATTTTACCAATTAGTTGGGATGCTTGGAGAGCAAAAGGCCAAGAGTATATACATAATCAATCTCTTAATTAAAACCTTTTTTCCCCCACCATTTTACATTTTTATTTGAAATTTTATGATTATAATTTTTGTTTGTTATTAGGGGCCATACAACGTTTGTGGAGTATGGTTGCACCGGAGCTGGAGCGGACACGTCACATAGAGTGCCATGGCTCAAGAAGGAGAGTACAAAAAACCTACTTAGCCTCACCAATGTTTCCTTTATTAACCAAGAAGGTTGGCTTAATAGGCTCCCCATCAAATTTTAGAGGAGGATTATAATAGCCCGCGCTAATTAAAAGTCTTAGATTAGAAAACCGTAGTCAATTTTAGAGGTGAAGGGGTTTCGGGTCTTGCTCATTTGGCAAGTTTAAAGTTTTTATTGTGTGTAATCTCTTACCTTCTCTCTCTCATTTACTTGCATTTTTTATATAAGATCATACACAAATGAAGAGGGCAACGTCATACAGTTACAACATCATGTGTATGGTCGTGACGTTGTTGGTGTACGGATCAGCCGGATAATTATCTTACACCATAAACGTTGATCCTAACGGTGGCGGAAATTTCACCACGGTCCAAAGTGCAATCGGCTCAATTCCCAATTTTAACCAGAAATGGATCCGTTCTTAATGGAATTTACCGGTAATATTTTAGTGTCTTTTCAACAAATGTTACACTAGGACTTAATCAGCGCAAGATAATATTTTTAAAAAAAATTGTTTTGAAATTTAAGAAAAATTGTTTTCATGNTTTTTTTTTTTTTTGTCAATATGAAGGCACTGTTGTATGTATGAGATTATCTTACACTCCCATATATTGTTGATTATTATTATAACAAACCAAACACTACTTAGAATCCATTTCAATTGAATTTATAAATCGAATAATTCGGGAAAAAAAAAAATTCCCTTTGTAAAGAAATGTTTACTGAGTAAATGAGTGCAAAGAAATGTTTAAAACGACTCGAGGGGTTAATCTAACCTGACGGTAAAAAGTCTTTGCAAGATTTCGAGTCAGTTCCCCGATAAGCTCAAAAACGCTGTCGTTTATGTAGTCAGAATTTAATTGAATTGAACCACATCCGAAACTTGGAGGACTGACTCTTCTCTCTCTCTATCTCTCTACCGGCGCCGGGGAATTTCCTGATTACACAATCTGCGACGAGTTCGAATACTCGAGTCAATTAGGGTTTCTTTAGATGGAGAGACGCGTCGCAAACGCCTTCCCTGGTCCACCACCACCACCAGTTCCGTACTATCATAACAATAACTACAACCCTCCTCATCATCATCAGATTCGTCCGCCGCACCACCATATCGCCGCCGTTGGATTCCACCAATATCCCCAAAACGACAATCAGCGTTTCAATCAGCCGCATTTTGATAATCATTACCCCGCCCAACAACAACACAATATGATCGTTGACGCTCCGCCGTTTCCACCGCCGAGTAGTGGGTTTAGTCCTTGCGGCGGCGGCTTAAGGAAGAGACGCTCTCTATCCGCTACCCCAGGTTATCCCCAATTTTAATTATTTTCCTTTTTTCTGCTTCATATCAGACGAAAAGGTGTAAAATTTTGTGATTCACAATCAAGACAATACCTTAACTACTTTCTTTTCGTCCTGTTTCTGTTTTTTTGCATTCTTGTTTTGTTGTATTCATGAAGATCCTACTGCTGATGGTAGTATTGCCAAGTTATATGTTGCGCCGGTCCCAGTGACAGCAAAGGAAGACGATGTGAGTTTCTTGGCTTACTATTATGCTTTTATGAAATGTTTTCCTTGAGAGCCTGTGTCACAATCTGTGTTATATATTTCAGGTCCGTCAGGTGTTTGAAAAATATGGTAATGTCACCGAGATCATCCTACCCAAAGATAAGATGACTGGTGAACGAGCAGGTAATTCTTTTACTTCCTTTCATTGATATTCTTGCTTCCCCGGATTGTAGCAGTTTGCTTTTAACATCCTCTATGTTTTCAGCTTACTGTTTTGTTAAGTACAAAAAGTTAGATGAGGGTAACGCCGCTATTGCAGCTTTAACAGATCAGTATACCTTTCCTGGGGTGGGTCTTTGCTGCAATGTTTTGTTCAAAAAATTTCCTCACTGATGTGGGATTCTTTTCAAAAGTTTAATTTTTTCTTCATTATTTCAGGAAATGGCTCCAGTCAAGGTCAGATATGCCGACGCAGAACGTGAACGGATTGGTAAGACTGCACTTTCATACTCTTAACCATATGAAGACAACATGGTTGGTAGTTTATTATGGGAACTTCTTGGAACAAAAAATCATGTTTTACCTTAGTAGTTAGTATTTGATTTCTCATGCCTTCAACTGCTTCTCGTTCTCCCTCATTACTTAGTACAGAAGAGCAACTTTCACGAATTCCTGAGTACGAAAGATGCTCTCTTCTTTTTCTCATATGTGTTTTCTCTTTTCATCTGGACTTTAGGGTTTTCAGCAGTGCAAATTCCAGATAAACTATATGTTAGATGCCTCAACAAACAAACAACAAAAATGGAAGTCCATGAGGTATGGTGGGAGTCCTTTTACGTTTCAAGTTTTAGCTAATCTAAATTCTTTTGTCACTGACAATTGACAAAACTGTGTGCAGAATTTTGTTATTCTCCAAGTTATAGTTAAATTTCATACTTTGATATATTCTCCCTGGCTTCATTTAAATGTGAATAAATTCTCAAAGTGTCCTCTTCTCAGGTATTTTCTAGGTACGGAATCATTGAAGATATTTATATGGCAGTAGATGACATGAAGATTAGCCGTGGTATGTCCATTGCCCTTGCATATTTTGGTGCTTGACTTTGAATCATGCTTCCTTCAGACATCTTAGTTTGAGTTGTTCAGATTTTGTAGTTTCTCCCCCAGTAGATTCTGAATACTACATATGCTGAATAACTGATTGTAAAACTTCCATATAGCCTTTAGTAACCGAAGATAATTGCACTTAGTAAACTGTTATGACAGTTCTTCTCGAAAAATTGGCTGGACAAACACTTCGGAAACATGATTCATATGAACTAGGGAGCTATATGCAAATCGCTTTAATATCTTGTTAGTTTTTATTTCCTTCAAGCCTCTGTCTTAATGTGATGTTCTGGATAGCATGAAACCTGATTATAACTAACTTCTTTGCTCTCTGCAGGGTATGCATTTGTTCAGTTTTCTCGTAGGGAGATGGCACTAGCGGCAATCAAAGGTTTAAATGGAGTCTTTACCATGCGGGTAGTTCAGACAGTTCTTTGTTGTTTCTCAGTGCCTCAGTTCTTTGTTATTTGGCGTTCACTGTTCATGACTGTCTGCATTTCTGTCTTCCTTTCAGGGTTCTGATCAGCCTCTGACTGTTAGATTTGCAGATCCTAAAAAACCCCGTCTAGGGGAACCAAGGTTTTACTGTCCGCTATTCCTTTTCTACATTATTTATTTGAGGATTTGCCTAATTTTCTATTCAATTACAAACTCATCTTCTTGGTTCTTACCCTTTAACCTTACCATCACTTATTGTTTTGCCACTTAGTTATAGTTCTTGAGGGATTTACTTTCATAACCTTTTCAGCAGCATTAATACATACTACCTGTTGATATATATAAATCACTCCATCTCAACAGATTTCGATTGCTCTGTGTCTTCAGGTCTAACTTTAACGCTCCACTTGCAATGCAACAATTCGACCCAAATTGGCACCCACAACCATATCCCCAGTGGGGAAACAAAGAACCTGCAGCCCCTAGAGTCGCTCAGCATCATGATTTCGCTTCACAGCCAAATCACTTCCCGCAGCAAAATGCTCAAGCAGTATCCGAGGTTCATAAACCGCTGCATCAAGATACCCCACCTCAAAATTTTGAGAAGCATCAGAAATCTGAGACTGCCAGCGTGGAGGTACTCCTTTTGTAGGATCTGCTAATGGTAGACGGATCTTGAACTCTGGACCACGAGTTTATTTAGACGGTTTAGGTTTCATAAATCTCTATTATACATCTGCTTGATCTCATATCTGTTACTACTTTTTTGTAGACTAGAGGCGATGGTCAGAAGATTTCTAGTCAAACAAATGCATTCCCTGAAAACCAAAATACAGCGAGCCCTGAGTGTGATTGGAGTGAACACACTTGTCCTGATGGGAACAAGTATTACTTCCATTGTGTCACTTGCGAAAGCACGGTAATACTTTTCCCTCTTTTATTGTGTACTCCACTGATGGCATGTCTAGTTAGACTGAATATATGGATGCACACCCAGTGGGAGAAACCCGAGGAGTACTCCATGTTTGAGAGATGGTTCGAAGAGCAAACAAGGCAACAAAATCAAAAACTTGTATCTCCCCCGTTAAACAATCAGAGCCAAGAGGAAATCGAAAACAGCGTGCAAGTTCAGTCCCATCCATTGCAACAGACTACTAAACTCCAACAACCATCCTTATCCACAGCGGTTAGATATAATTTCTAGAATGTGTCGCATTGACACACTTCGACTTCCAATTTTTAAATAGTATCTTACAAGAAGGGTAAACTCCAATCTTTCACGTGATGTGTGTTTTCAGGATCAGGAGAACAATTTAGTATATCCGGTAACAAGAGTGGCTGTTGAAACAACCTGTTCATAATATGTCTCAGGTAATGAACAGTTGATTCTCTTTATTAAGGAAGCTAATATTATATCTCACGAGATCTTATCATCCCTATTTGCATTCCTCTATTTCAATATAGGAAATTTTGCAAAACAAGTATTTTGAAAAAGCTACAAGTATAAGAGACTTGAGGTAAAAGAAGTTAATTTCATCAAAACTCGGATCATTTGGTAAATATTCATGTTACTATTTTGGTGCGGCATGAGTCTTGTTGGACCCAATAGAAAATGTGTAATGAAAATGGCATAAACTTTGTGACTTCTCAAAACCATTGGATCACTGATGAGCCATCAAGAGTTTCAGGAGATTTATGATTTGGTTAGAAACCTAAGATCTTCTCTGCTTGTAGACTCGCACTTGCTCGATTCTTTTACAGCAACAAGACTCTAGTGATGCCAACAGCTTTTCAAAACGCTTTCTTGGTCATTTAAAATAAATAATTTTTATAAAAAAATACCACCAGAACGATCCCTTGTTTGTATCAATTATTTTAGTTATTTTCTACAATATTTTTTATTATTTACTATGGCAAGTTTAGTGGGAATTTCGAAATCTTGTCAATGTTACCAGTATCAAATTCGGTTTAGAGGCCAGAATTGAAAAGAAAAAAAAGAAAAAAAAATCGAAAACTGAACTTAATTTTAACTGAGGTAATCTGTAAATAAAATCTAATTCCACCAGATCCAAACCAAAAGGCAAAAACTAAACGGTTCTATCAAATCAAACACTACAAGGCTTATAGTTTTACTTTTATTTGTTTGACAGTAGAATTAGTTTAAGAAAAGTTTAATGAAAGATGACAAAACAAAAACAAACAAAGTTTAATGAGTGTCTCATTTTTTATTTTTTTAAAAGGTTAACATACGAGTCAATTTTAAATTCAAGTGCCTCTCCAGGAAAGAGAGAGATTGTCGTTAATCATCTTCCCTTTAAGGGCAAAAAGAAATCACTCACTTTGCGGAAACAACATAAACTTACTTCTCAAAGAAGAAGACAAGGTAAGTCTCTACTCGAGTTCAGTTTCCAGATTTCATTTCATTTTTTTCCCCGAGATTTCTAGCCTCTTCGCTTAGAGAATTTCGGATTGATCTGAGATTATCTCCACATCGGAATTGTGCTCTAGATCCGGGAAGGAGATTTATCGATCCCATAGATTTTGTTTTCTGCAGAACTCTTAATATGCTGAATCTGATGCTTTTGTCTGATTAGTCCTATTGATTATGATTAGGATTCGTCATCTTATTCTTCAAGGTTTTTGGGATCTCAAGTTTTTGTGCAACTAATGGCGAAGATCAAACCTCAAGCTTTATTGCAGCAAAGCAAGAAGAAGAAAGGACCGTCTCGTATAAGCATAACCAACATCGTCATTTACAGCTTGGCTGTGCTATTGGTTATCTTCGTCCTCTTCTCCGCTTACAGACGTTGGACCCAGAGGTTCCTCACTTTCTCTCAACTTGTAAATTGAGATTTGATTCCATTATCCCATATGCTTGGACTAGCTGAACAAGTTTAGGAAATTGAGATTTGATTCCATCAAGTTTAGAACAATTACTAATTTCTTGATGTGAAAGTACTGAGGAACTCTTGTGGCTTTCAGATCTGAGATCCCAACGCACAATGGTAGATCAGTTCTTGAGGTATTCTCTATAATCCCTATGGCTCTTACTGCTAAGTTTGGATCGCAATAGTTATGCCGTGGTGTTAAATGATTGTCCTGTGTAGGATGCAGCCTTCCCCGGAATGAAGAATACCAATGTCCCACGGTTTGCTGTGAGTTTTATTTATCACACAATATGTTTTGTTCAGTTTAGTGTTTCCTTCAATTTATCTTTTTTTTTCTCTGTTGATCACTAGACCTTAGATACGGGCAAAGGTTCAGTGACTATTGAACTGTTCAAGGATACTGCTCCCACTGTTGTTGACCAGTTCATGAAATTATGGTAAGCAAAACCTTTTCAGGTCCAAAACACACATTTGCTTTCCTTAAAATAATTTTGTATTTCTCTCATTGGTGTGGGCAGTCAAGATGGGTATTTCAAAGGCTTCTTATTCCGTCGAGTTGTAAAGCATTCTGTGATTCAAGCTGGTGACTCTGGTGAGTTCGACGCCGTCAAAGATTGGGCACTCGAAAGGAAGAATCTCGATACCAGGTAATTTGTTAGTTAGGATGATTTTTTTCTTGTTTCAGGCTTAATTATTATGGAAACTCCCTCTCTCTGTCTTGATCAGTTTAAAACAAGAAGAATTTATGGTGGCAACTCCTAAAGCTAAAAACGAGCAAGGAGGATTCGAGTTTTTCATTGTATCTGCTCAGATCACAGATCTGAACCAAAAATTGACAGTCTTTGGCCGAGTTGCCAAGGGACAAGACGTCGTTCAGGAGATCGAGGAGGTTGAGACAGATGAACAGTATCAACCAAAATCGCCAATAGAGATCATGTCCGTGACTTTGCTTCAGGACATGTGAAAGCTTTACTTCTTTGTATTAAAAACTCCCAAGTGTCTTTTTATCACCTCATTTGCACTTTTCAGCTGCATAAATTTTTAATCTACCCTTTTGCATCATTTCTCGTAGGTATTAACAAATAACACATGTGACATTTAGATATTCGAGCGCTGAAACAACAAGGATAAATAAAATGTTTTAAAGACAAATGATACAACAAGATTGTAAAAAAACACTTGCAACCATTACGTACTTAATTATCCCAACCAGATCTCCTTTTCCTCTCTCTTGGCCGATCTTCAGAACTGCAACAGTAAACATCAAATAAAATCAGTTACAGCTAGAATACCAAATCAAACCATAACTAAACGGAATCAAACCTCTTCTGACTTGAGTTATGTACTGAAGCGTTATGAGTAGTTGCGACTGGGGGAGCTTGACTCTGCATGTCCCCACCAATGGTCCCACCTGAGACAAATCCCATCAGGGATGGTCTCTTGTTCGGATAAGCTTGGCTTTGTGGGTTCGATGGCGTAGCAGCCACAAAGCTGTTCTTGAATTGGGCCATTACTCCGGTTCTCACGGAATTGATCGCCCCGCTTCTACTTGGTGCAGTACCACTTCTACTTGGTGCAGCTTGAGCCGGTGTCCCACTTGACTCTGAGTTAAATCCAATACCAAGACCAAAATCAACTCCTCGTACTCCTCGTACTCCTCTACTTCCACCTCCTCCTCCACCTCGTCCTCCACCTTTCTTCCCACCTATGTAACAAGAGATTTAGAGATATGCACAAGTTTTTTGATGGATTCCCTCACTTGACAAAAACGCATATGCAAAGAAAACATTGACCACAGCTTTTTCCCTTTCGGATTAAAATCTAATGAAGGGTTTCTGTTCGCAGTTCTTGGCAATAGAATATAATACTGAATAGAGCTAAGATATGCTTACCTCCTTTTCTGCCGTCACGCTTGGACTTGAATCGTCCATCCTATTTATTTGCAAAGGTAAATTTTCACTCAACAATCATGTTTTCGTTTTATGCAAGAATGAAACTAGAAGGATGAACAATCATAGCATGAGTAGAAGATACTAGAGTAATATAATAGCATATTTAAATAGAATGATATCAATGAAGAGGAGCTGTTAGTCATTACCTTCATGGCGAGATCCATGAGTTCTGGAGGCACATTCTGACCAGCAGCGACCAGACTGTTTATCAATTCACCAGCAAATCTAGCCTCTCTCTGCGTAACAAGTGTGTAGGCAACCCCGTCTTTGTCACCTGCACGGCCTGTTCTACCAATACGATGTACATGCATGTCCATGTCTTTTGCAATGTCGTAGTTAACCACTGTCTTAAGCGATCTGATGTCAAGACCTCGGGCAGCAACATCGGTGGCAATTAGCACATGGTAGATTCCAGATTTGAACTTCTGCAGAGTGTCCATTCGTGATGTCTGGTCTTTATCACCATGAAGGGCAGCAACTTTAAAACCATTTAGAGTAAGCTGGGCTTCGATCTCATCAACAGTGGTTTTTTTAGATGCAAAAACTAATACGTCACCCTCATCAATCATTCCAGGTAGCTTCTCAAGTAGCCAAGGAAGTTTTTCAGTATCTGACGGTATTACATTGACAACTTGCGTAATATCCTCATTGGCCATCCCAACTTCACCAACTGTGACTCTAATAGGATCTGAAAGGATTTCCCTAGCTAACTTTTCAACTTTCCAAGGCATAGTGGCTGAAAAGAGTAAAGTTTGGCGATCTGGACGAATCTGGCCAACGATAGACCTTACTTGCGGCTCAAAACCGAGGTCAAACATCCGATCAGCCTCATCAAGAACCAAATACGTCGCTCTCATCATTGTCAAAGCCTTCATCTTAAGCAAGTCTATCAACCTTCCAGGAGTAGCAACAACTATCTCGCATCCTGTCTTGAGTTCCTTAAACTGTTCATGTTTAGACATTCCACCATACACAGCAGAGACTCGTAGGCCATATGCTTTTGAAAATTTCTTGGCTTCCAAGAATATTTGATGAGCCAGTTCTCTGGTTGGGGCACATATGACACCAATTGGACCTTCTTCTTTCTGAAGTTCTGGCTGATCCATAATATGCACAATCATGGGAAGAACAAATGCTGCAGTCTTTCCTGAACCAGTTTTGGCTATGCCTATAATATCTCGACCAGATAACACAATCGGTAAAGCCTGACACTGGATGGTTGTAGGTTTTTCATAAGCTTGTTTTTTGATAGCACTCATGATTTGTGAGGAAAATCCACAATCTTCAAAGGTCTTAACTGGCCGAGGAACATCAAAACCCGACACACGAATTCCCAAACTCTGACGATAATCCGAAGTCTCTTGTTCACTCATTCCTGGATTAAGAAATTTATCAGTCAAGTCTATCTAACAACACATACAAACTCAATTTGGATGCAACACCCTTATTTCAAAGCAAGTAACTTTAACGAATAGAGACTTACCCGATATTGATTCCACCTCCTCGTAGAAGTCCTTGTTAATCGGTTCATAATCGATGGAGCTATGATCCAGAGCTTGAATTGGCTCGATCTTCCTTTTATCCACGACAATCGGATTATCATCGGAATCGTAATCCAGCATCCCTGCATCTACCGCCTTGGCTGCAGCATACACCTCCTCGTCGGAATTATAACCTGCGTTGAGCGCGTCTGCGGCTAGTGTCAGGCCCAAATCCTTCTTCGCCTTCAGGAAACTCTCGACAGGATCGTCATCTTCTTCGTCCTTGTACCTCTGTAGTTTCTCCTTTGGCTTAGGGGGTGGAGCAGCCTTCATTTCCTCGTGAATTCCCTCCATAAAGGCGTCTAGTGGATCGATCTCATCATCGTCGATATCGTTGGCCGCTACTGCAGGGCCGCCAATCTCAACGTCTTCTTCAGCCTCTTCGTTTTCTATATAATCAATATTATCTAGATCGGCATCTTCGGAGTTATCACCCCCGCGAGACGACGGAGGGACGTAGAGACGTTGCGGTGCTTGAGATCGCTCGAAACTGTAGGTAGTTTGCCGATTTATGCCGAATCCTTCAAATCCGGACTTCCGATTAGACATTATTGACTATGATTTTCTCTCTCAGCTCTAGCTTTTGAGCTAAGTCCTCAACTGTTGCAAAGTTTTGTTCTGACCAATTTAGGGTTTCGTTTTTTTTTTTTTTTTGGTTTCCCGGTAGTATTAAATCGGGAGGAAGGAGACAATCTCGATTTCCACGGGTTTGCGGTTTGCGGACTTGTTGAGGTTTATATAGTTTGGGTCAGTAATGGGCCTTGTTAAGCACTTATTTAATATTAGGCCCATATATAGTAGTGTCACACAATTAGTGAATTACTGTTAATTTTTTTTTTTTGTTAAAATGTTATTTACAAAAAGAAAGATAATGAAAATAAACTCTTTGAGGCGATACTTTTTCGCTCCGAAACGTTTCGCCTCCAACCGCCTTCTCTCTAGTCTGGAGAGTGTTTGTCGCCGATTACCGGCGATTACTTCAGGAGAAGATTTCAGGAGAACTGTCGGATCTGTAATTGTTCCTTACGATCTATTTATATCCTGCGTTTTTTTTCGATTTGGTCTTGATAATCAAATTTGGGGAAATCCTTTTCCTTTGTTCATTTTGATAATGTCGGATCGAATTCGAAGACAACTGCCAGAGATCTCACTGGGCATTAAGGATGAGATTGTGAATCTTCCTCTCGATCTCTGCACTGAAGCGGCGAATGAAACGAGGTTCAGCCTCATCGGTAAACCGGTGAATCCTCGACGTCAGAACCTCCGTGCAATGATGATAGCCTTGCCGCGACTATGGGGAGTTGATGATGAAGTCACTAGTCGAATTTTGGAGAATAAGAATATCCAATTTCTCTTCAAATCGGAAGATGCTATGCTATCTGTTCTTCAAAGAGGACCATGGTCATTCAATGACTAGATGTGCGCAATTCAGAAGTGGACTCCACTTCATTCTGATGATGATCTCAAGCAGATCCCATTCTGGGTCCAAATTAAAGGAATTCCTTTGCAATTCCTCACTGTCCGTATGGTTCGACATATCGGACATATAATGGGTGATTTTCTCGAAACTGACTTCGACGGTGATGGTGCTCAACATGTGAGAGTGCGTCTCTTTTGGAATGTCGACACACCTCTTCGCTTTCAAAGGCTCTTCCAATTTGGTGATGAAGCGACTGTGTTGAAGTTTCGGTATGAGAAATTACGCAACTTCTGTTCGATATGCGGTCTAATTTCTCATGATGCGACTGAATGTCCAACAAATGCTGAACCAGTGCCTGATGAACCCACTGATAATGATGATGGAGATGATAATGACGACAATCCGCCTGGATTTCCTCCTCCATATGCGACGGGCCCATAAGTTCCACAGTTTGAGAAAAATAAGGAAAAGGAAAGGGAAACTTCGCATAGTCAATCGGGAAAGAAGAGGAAAGCAACCGCTGAGACAGATGCTCCGATGGGTCCTCAAATTGGGTATTGCAATGTTCGCCAAATGTATTCAATGGATGAATGTCAGGAGATGATTACCAAGCGTCTACGCACACATGTTGAAGCAGTATTTCAGAATTGTTTCAAGCAGAATGATGAAGCAAGTTCTTCAAGTACACCTAGTGGTGGGAATGAAACGCCACAACCCAATACGACCGAGATGGCACGCGGGCCAGAAACCACAGGAGGGAGAATGAATACAGCGTTTTGGAACTGCCAGGGCTAGTGATAAACGCATATTTTATAGTATCTATTTTTGTTAGTTTTATTTTGTCCTTGAGTCTTTTTAGTGTTTTTTTTATTGCATTTTATGTCTAATAATCTTTCATTTGTATTTTAGAAATCCTAGAAAGTCTTTGTACTATTTTGTAATATTTTGTGTCATTTTATGTATTTGAGAGTTGCTTGGATCGAAGCAAAATAAAAAACGCCAGAAGTTCGGAGATCGATGACAGACTTCCCACCGTTGGATCAAGCTGAAATTTGGAGACAAACTAGAGCAAAGGCTTAGCTTTAATTGAGAAGTGGTTTGAGGCCAATCCAACGGCGCGATCGAAAGTTATGCCTGGTTTCGTGAAGTCGGTCCTTGGGATTGGTTACCAGATCGGTTAGCAACCGATCAAGATTTCCTCAGATCGGTTGTTCAAATCGGTTTCAAAAATGCGATCAGTTATCTCGAAACTCCGATCGGTTGTGCCGATCAGTTAGCAACCGATCAAGATTGCTCCGCAGCCAAACACTGTTCACTCTGCAAGTGTGTTTTTTTTGATTGTGACTTATGCAACTTGTTTTGCTTTCCCTTAAATTGTGTAATATGTGTGCAAGTGTGTCTAACTCTAGTTGAGTTAGTTTTTAGCCATAGTTAGTTTCATTTGTGTTTAAATATGTAACATAAATCATTGTGAAATAATATATCTCAAATTTTTGGAAATACAAACTTCAAAAGAGTTTGGCTCTAGACCAGTTCGTTTCTCGCATCTTCGGTGCGTAATCTCTATTCTTTGTGGATCGATATCTTGAAGTGCTACAAACGATATGCCGTCATGATTGCGGTGATGTGCACGTTGAGGGTAATTGACGTGCCGAGCGGTGAAAAACTTGCACAATCAGCTTGAAAAGGAACCTGGTAGTTCGACGCCTTAAGGGAATAAAGGCAACTTTTTCCCCGGACATACTCTTTCTCGTTGAAACTAAAAATTCAGATGATGTCGTACGGGATGTAGCAACACAGTTGGGTTATGATAATGTTAGATGTGGTTTGCCTTTGGGTATTGGTGGGGGTTTAGCTTTGTTATGGAATAACTTTGTTTCTATTTCTTTAATTTCTACTGATGCAAGACTTATGGATTGTAAGATAAGTAATAAATAAGGTTTCTACTACTTATCTTGTGTTTATGGTAATCCCATAAGGAAATTGAGGCATATTTTGTGGGAAAGGATCCAGAGAATTGCAACAAATCGTGTTAGGTCATGGTTATTATGTGGAGACTTCAATGAGATAGTCAATGCTGATGAGAAAAAAAGGAGGTAGAGTGAGGGAAAATTGGAGCTTTGTTGATTTTAGGAATATGGTTTCACACTGTGGGGTTAAAGATCTTCCATATAAAGGTAATAATATGATTTGGCTGGGCAAAAGAAGAACACACACGGTTGAGAGTTGGCTGGATCGAGCCTTTGCAAATGATGAATGGAGAGCTAAGTATCATGCATCTGAAGTTGAATACTTGCAACTTATTGAGTATGACCACTGACCAGCCATCATCAAAATTAGGAAACGAACATATCATAGAATACGTCCTTTCTGTTTTGATAGTCGTTTATGTCAACAACTAGAATTTGAATCAATTGTAAGAGAAGGATGGCTTTCGCCGCAACAAGAAGATAATACTTCGATCATGTCTCATATCTCCAATTGTCGAAAAACCATCGCTACATGGAAGAGGACCAACAATACAAACTCAGCCAAACAAATTAAGGAATTGATGATTCGAATCAATGCATCTCATACATATCCGTCTGTTTCCTTAGAAGAAATTCATGGGCTACGAAGGGAGTTGAATTTAGCTTATAAGAACGACGAAACCTATTGGCCACTAAAGAGTCGGAATCCATGTTTCAATATGGGAGATCGCAACACGTTTCTACCACTTCTACGAAATCGTGAGATTGCCAGGGAAGCTGAGAGATATTTTCAAGATCTTTTTACAACAACGGGACCAAGTGATTTGTCTGATGCTCTTAGTAACGTCTCTAATGTTATCACATACGACATGAATGAAACATTAACAAAGGGAGTGACACTGGATGAGATAAAAAGCTCATTATTCTTTATTGGTGCTTCTCGTGCATCTGGACCAGATGGATTTACGGCATGATTTTACCAAAAGTATTGGGATATTGTTGGGCCAACAATAAGCAATGAAGTCAACCGTTTTTTCGAAAAGGGAGAATTAAATCCAGAGTTGAATCATACAAACCTGTGTCTTATTTCGAAACTCAAAAACCCGACAACAATGAAAGACTTTTGACCCATTGGACTTTGCAATGTCATCTACAAGGTCATATCAAAAATATTAGTTCAACGAATGAAATCGGTGCTCCCATATGTTGTCTCCGAAAATCAAGCAGCCTTCACAGCCGGACGGTTTATCACTGATAATGTACTCATTGCACATGAAGTATTGCACTCCTTAAGAGTCCGAAAACGATGTGCAACATCATATATGGCAGTGAAGACATATATTAGTAAGGCATACGATAAGATCGAATGGAGTTTTTTGGAGCAAGTCATGCGAAAGAAGGGATTCAATGACAAATGGGTTCACTAGATTATGTTATGTGTTAAGACCGTATCTTTCTCTGTTCTAATCAATGGCAGCCCATACGGAAAATTCACAGTTTCTCGAGGATTGCGACAAGGTGACCCTCTCTCTCCGTATCTTTTCATCATATGTTCTGATGTGTTGAGCTCTCTTCTATCTAAGGCTGAGAAGGAACACAAGATACAAGGAATTAGAATTAGTTACCGAGGACATGCGATATCTCATCTCATTTTTGCGGATGATTCTTTATTTTTCCTAAAAGCTGACCTTTGGAATAGCCAACAGCTAATGCAGATTTTTTCCAAATACGGTAAAGCATCTGGCCAGCTAATCAACTTAGAGAAATCATCGATAACTTTTGGTGAAAAGGTTTTTCAACATACAAGAGACAAAATTCAACAGATATTGCAAATTCCAAATATTGGAGGTGGAAGAAAGTATTTGGGCCTACCGGAACAGTTCAGAAGAAAAAAGAAAGAGATGCTCCAATACATTAAAGAGAACGTACAACGGAAAATCAATGGTTGGAAAATCGATTTCTTTCGATAGCGAGTAAAGAAGTCTTGATTAAATCAGTAGCCTATGCAATGTCGGTATACTCCATGAATTGTTTCGAGCTCCCGAAAGAACTATGCTCGGAAACTGATAGTATGATGTAGGGCTAGGAATTCGGGTAGTTCGGGTAATTCGGTTCGGGTAGTTCGGTGTTTTGGTTAGTTCGGTTTTCAAAATTTCTGTCGAAAATAACCGAATAAAATATCGGTTTGGTTCGGTTCGGTTATCGGATAGTTCGGTTATTTTTTTTTATAACCAAAAATAACCAAACTTTTGGGAAATTTAGTTTAATTTGGATAGTTTTGGTTATTTTCGGGAACTTTTTTCGGGTATTTTTGGTTATTTCGAGTATTTTCGGTTATTTTGGGTAATTCCGTTCGGGTATTTGCGGTTAATTTTGGGTATTTTCAGTTATTTTCGAAAAAAAAATCAAAAAAATAATTTAAAAAAAACTAATTTTTTTTTTATTTTAAATTCGGTAACCGATCGGTTCGGCCGAACCGAACCGAAAACCGAAATTAATTTTGAAATGTTGCCGAAATAACTGAACCATAACCGAACCATAACCGAAATTACAAAATGTTGGTTCGGTTCGGTTCGGTTTGCTCGGTTTGGTTTAAAGTCGCATGCCTAGTATGATGTCTCGATTCTGGTGGGGTTTGACACCCGAAAATCGCAAAATGTCGTGGGTTTCTTGGAAGAAAATGGTAAAATTGTAAAAGAAATAGAAATCTGGGTTTTTAGGATCTACATAAATTCAACCAAGCTCTACTAGCTAATCAAGCTTGGAAAATAATGCGCCGTCCTCAAAATCTCATATACCGTCTGCTAAAAGCACGTTACTTTAGAAATGAGACTTTGCTCACCGCCTCAAAAGGAACCCAACCTTCATATGGATTGATTTCTCTTCGATTTGGCTGCGAATTACTCAACAAAGGACTTCAAATATGAATTGGCAATGGGGAGAGTACAAAGTTAGCGATTGACCCATGGATCCCAATGACACCACCGAGTCTTCCCCTTCTCATGAATTCATGTGACCTTGAGACTACGTTACAATCTCTTATCAACATGACTAACTTCCAATGGGACGAGGGGAAAATTCGATATGTTATTGATCCTTCTGATCAACATCTAATACAGAAAATATTTTTATCCACTCCATCCTTGCAAGATGAACACATCTGGGGTTATTCTGCCGATGGAAATTACACAGTTAAATCAGGTTATTGGCTGGCTTCTACTATGTTTGACATCGAAGCCGAAACACAACCGCCGCTAGCAACAAACCCAGATATAGCCACTGGTATTTGAAAGCTCAATCTTGCACCAAAAATAAAGCATTTTCTGTGGAGAATAGCATCTCGAGCTACCAGAGTAGCTGAGCATCTTCGACGTCGTAATATTATGGTCAATCCGAGATGTACACGATGCTGTGGAGAGGATGAAACTAGTAACCATTTATTCTTCACATGATACTTTGCTGAATCCGTTTGGAGACTTCTAGGTATACCCACTACTATGCTATGTGATCCCTTTATCCCTATTGAGGTTAAATTTCGATATTTATTTGGTCTTCACCATGATAATACAATTTGAGACTTACAATGAACGCTTCCCTTTTGGATAATGTGGAGAATATGGAAGAGTATGAATGATCTTTTGTTTAACCGTAATAACATCGATTCCAGAGATACTTTTACTCGGGCGTCTGCTGATACTAAAGAATGGATTTCAAACGTGACGGGAGTACCTAATAAGGCGCATCAAGCACACGGACGACAAACCATTCGCCATTCTTCATGGGAAAGGCCTTTGAGAGGTTGGATTAAATGCAACTATGATGCCTCTCATCGTATGGGTGTAGGCGATTCAGGATTAGGCTGGATAATAAGAAATTCCAATTGAGTTTTTTGGATTGTGGAATGGGCAAATTTCAGGAACGACTAACGGTGGAGGAAGCTGAATGTTATGCTTTATTATGAACACTACAAGCAACTTGGGCATTGGGTTATAACAAGGTTGAGTTTGAAGGAGATAACATCAATATCATCTGACTTATCAATTGAAATGGGCATAAATTACGTCTAAATCACTTCATTCAAAAAATCTAAAGATGGCAAAGCTTGTTTGACGAAATACTTTTCACCTTCCGACATAGAGAAGAAAATGTTTGCGCATATATTTTAGCCAAAAAAGCTATAGGTTGTAACAGTCAATGGTCCTTATACCATGTATGTCCTGAATTTCTTAACTTTGCTGTAAACAATGACTGTAATTTTATTAACTAATAAAGGTAATTTAGACGGCAAAACAAAAAAAGATTATGCACACGCAATTGTCATGATTTTAAAACGGAAAAATGCCATTTAAATCCTCAACTTTCAAAATTCGGTCAATCTAAACACCAACTACCGTGAGAACATTTTAAATCACAAACTTATCTTGACTTTGTTTGTAAATCCCAAACTTTGTTTGACTTGGCCAAAATAGGCCCAACGTTAACTTCATTAACGGACTTAATTAACTCTGTCAAATCCTCCTTACAATTTCTGTTAAAACAAAACGACACCGTTTTATATATCAAGAGAAAACAAAACGACACCTTGCCGATCGGAACCTTATCGCCACAACTCGGGGTAGATCTTGATGTCTTATCCTCGCTGCTTTCTCGCCGATGAACTCAACACACGCTGGGTCGCATACCACTTCATCTTCGCCGTGCACGATCAGAAGAGGAACCTCCACCTCCTCAAACCTCTCTTGTAATTCTGCACATCGCACCCAAATAACTCAGAGCTCTGCAAAAAACAAAAAATGGGGCTACTCCGATGTCGATCCTTGATAAGTAACTTACAATCTTCACACTTCCAATCTCACAACTTCTACACAACTCGATTCTTCCGTACTCCTAATATCATCTCTATCCTACAAATCTCAGCTTCTTCTCTCCCCACGACTACCAAAACAACGACGAACCGTTCTATTTCCAATTTGGCTTGATTCGCTCGCTCCGTCTTGTTCGTACCTCCCGGTGTTGAAATCAGACCTTTTGCGGGTCATTCCCAAATCAAAGAAGTCGAATTCGTCAAGAGCAGTGCTCGAGCTAGAGACTGTCCTAAAGACGATCGTCCAGAGATTGAGATTCTAGGTCGTTCTAATGTCGGAAAATCCTCGCTTATCAATTGCTTGGTTCGTAAGAAGGAAGTCGCTCTCACTTCCTAGAAATATGGTTTGATTCTTAAAAAAAAGCTTTGGAACAATTCCAATTTTTAGTTTTGAAACTCAAATTTGATATCGAAAAGTTGCGATTTTTTTTTCTTTGTGGATTTGCCTGGTTATGGGCATGTATGTTTAATAATCTCATAAAGCAAAAATGGTTCTTGTTACTTTGCTAAATTTCAACGGCCATGGCACTGATTCCACCGGCCACGGCGGCTTGAACTTTGCTAAATAATCAAATAGAAGACAGAAACGGGATATAAGCGACGAGTCCGTAGGAGAATCCATGGCCTTGGTGATCGATCGCGCAGGTGATGTAACTGGATTTAGCAAAGAGGATAGAGGTGAGCTGGAAGAGCCAGCTGGATTCGCCGGTGAAGCCATAAACGACGGCAACGATACCGATCGGACAAGCAAAGAATTCGTCGGCGGAGAGAGAGCCTAAGAAAAAAGATGATTTAAAAAAATAAAATTCTCTTGATATATAAAACGGTGTCATTTTGTTTTAACGGAAATTGTAAAGAGTATTTGACAGAGTTAATTAAGTCTGTTAATAAAGTTAACGTTGGGTCTATTTTGGCCAAGTCAAACAAAAAGTTTGTGATTTAAAAACAAAGTCAATATAAGTTTATGATTTAAAATGTTCTCACGATAGTTGGTGTTTAGATTGACCGAATTTTGAAAGTTGAAGATTTAAATGACATTTTTTCCATTTTAAAACTATAAATCTTCGGTTATATTAATATTCTCATACAAATTAAAAACCTAAGGGGTTTTGAGAGATAATTGAGCAAAAATGAGCCTCTCATGTAATTTAGCTTTTCCAAAATTTGGCGTCGTTAAAACCATTCAATCAATATATATATATATATATAGTTAATTGAAAACCTTTTACATCAAAAAAAAATGTTAAAAATGGAGCCTTACAGAGCAATTTTCCTCATCGGGGTTACTGTTTGGTATACATTCTCCGGCGTGTCCAACGTCCAAGCCACCGGCCGTTCGATATCCGAAGTCCCTGCTTCCTCACCTGATGCTTCATCGCTCGAACCGCCCGTATCGGCGATCGCGGCCGTCCCAGCCTCCGCACCGGGACCCACACACGCAGACATCGACATCGATTTCGACTCCGTCACAAACATAGCAGATCTAGCCCCGAAATTGGAGCATATAAACAAATTCGATTTCTCATCCATGAAAATCGACACGACGGCGAAGGATCTCTGCAAAGGCACCGATTACAACAACGAGTGCCTCGCTGCGATTCTCCCGGATCTACAGAAACGAGCAGGCGAAGGGAAAAGCGGATTTGAGCCCAAGGAAGTGATGCGAATGGAAGCCGAGTCTCTGTTCAAGAAGGCGAACGCGACTCTCGACTACGCGAAGCGCGTGATGGAAGACAGTAAGACGGCGATGCCGGTGAAGGAGGCGATGAGTGTCTGTGTTGAGAATTACGACTCGCTTATCTCGAGCCTGGAAGATGCGAGGGCGGCCATGGACGGTGGCAATTACGGGAGATTGAAATCGGTCCTGAGTGCGGCGATCTCCGATGTGTCGACTTGCTCTGATGCTTTCACGGACGTTCCTGATGTAGACTCGCCGACGGCATCTCTCGATGAGCTCATGAAGAAGCTCTGTAGCAACATTTTGTCCATGTCTCAGAAAATCCATAACCGTTAAATCCAATTTATCAATGGAATTTTAAAATCCGTTTCCAATTCAATTTTTTATTCCGTTTATATCTAGGTCCTTTTGCCATGTGTGTATATATATATTTTTGTCAACCAGTAGTTGAAGTTAGCCAGCCAATTAAGCGGCGAGAAATCATTGATAAAAAAACAAAAATTATCACTTAAACAAAAAAACATGTAATTAATAATTTAATATACCAACATTTGGCTTACTATATTAACCTGGTGTATAATTGTTATTCTAGATCCATTCTAATCCGCTCTGAAAACTTGAATATACAAAATAATTCAGTTCAAGATTTCATGATTTCAAAGTATAGATATCCGACTCTAGATATTAGATATATCAAGAGTGAGTTACGGTTACCTTTTGAGTTTGAGTTAATAAAATAGACATTTTCTGAGTTTCACACACTTTTTCTATTTTATTGAAAGTAAAATTACCTAAATAATTCGTTATTCCCAAAACAAATCATTATTTTTTTATTATTATTTATCTATAAACTCTCTTATATTTTATTTTGTTTATTTTATTCTCATAAAAAATAATTAAATATTATTTTTTTCTATAAACTATATTTCTCGTTTTTCTATATTTTGATATTCATTTCACAATATTTTACTTACATATGGTTCGAACACATGGATAGAACGCATGCATATTTATATAGTTGCGTACACGTGTACCACATGCGCATGGATAGAACACATGTGTATCTATGCGCATATGGTATATGTGTACATATTTAAATGGATATGCATACGTATCTATGCGCATATGGTACACATGTACGCAGCTATATGGATACGCATGTGTATCCACGCAAATATGGAACATGTGTTCGCGGCTAAATGGATACGCATGTCTCTCTTGCGAATNGCGAATTTTGTCGAACACTTTGATGATTAACCAATCTGAGAATTTTTTCTGTTTTTATTTTTTAATCTGAGAAAAATTGATTAGATGAATAAAAAAGTGTTGAAGAATAGAGAGTTTGAAGAGAAAGTGAAAAAGAAAATAGAGAAAAAGGTAAATGGTAATTATCTCTTAGTAAATGGGTATAATTGTCAAAACACACCCATAAACTAGGAAGAAAATGTGTATAAACTCAAAAGTGTTTATGTTGGATATTGAGTTGATAAAGTGTCTTTGAAAATAATGTTTTATGAGTTTTTTAGGCTCGCACAATTAATCCAATGTGCACAATACCGCAATCATAACGGTATGTCGTTGAAGCACTTAGGGATCGAATCCACAAAGAGAATAAATAGCACACTAAGAATACAAAAAACTAATTAAGCTAAGCAAATCGGTTTTTGGTTTTTTATTTAAGAAACAAACAATCAAAACTATCAATATTAAATGAGAAATTAGAACAAAATTAAATCCAACAAATTAAAGGGCAGAATAAGTTAACACAAAATTAGGAATAATCAAGAACAAAAATAAAAATTGGAATTTAAATCAAGAAATTAAGACGGAATTTAAGACATGGGTTTTTGGGTTTGGTATTTTGTTCTAAATATTTGATAATTGAGAGATGATGTTTAAAACGATTAAATCAATTTATTTCCTAGATCATGATCACTTAAATTAGACTAGCTCATTTCCATGACACTAATCATTTTATAAAATCATTTATTTAAGCTAATTTCCCAATTGCAAATAAAATATTTATAAACTATGAACTCAATATCATTTTAATCACAATTCACCTTAGACTTCTATTTCCATATGTTAAGAATGAAAAACATGAGATGAAAATTACAAGACAAATCGCAATCCCCTTCCGGAAAGCGATTTATCTAAAATCAAGAAATGGTTTTCCAACTCACTTCTAGCTTTAAGATTATTTTCAAAACACGAGAATAAATTAAATTCTAGATTTAAACATCTCTAATATTTTAATCAAAACATCATTAACTACCAAACCCTTAACCCATGATAGAATTACTCACACATAATTAAATAACAAAAATAGATGATAGAAATGATAGACATAATTAAATAAATAAGAAAAGAGGAAGAGTTTTAGAAGAAATCTTCTCTAATTGGAAAAGGATGAGCAATCTTTGAAAGACATGAAATAAAAAACGAAAATTAAGAAAAGAGAGAGAGAGTTTAAGCTTTGTGTAAGAAGTGTTTGTATTTATGAGTTGATGATTTACAAGAGGGATTTCACCCTTTTATATAGGAATACAAAAGTAACACCTACACATTTTATAATGTTTATTAGCTTGGATAATTAAAGAAAAAGAAGAGTGATAATGTTGTAGCATGATGATGTCCAACACTTTTGTTCTTTATGGGTGGCCAAAGGTGGATGAATTGGCTTCAAAGTAGAAAAGTTGGCTTCAAAGTGGAAAAGTTGATGAAGTTGTCCCGGATTTAACGTGGATCGGTTTGTCATAATGGTTTCAAACCGTTCCGAGGTTCTTGAGTGGTTTCAAACCGTTCTGAGCAATCATTTCCTTCGAAATTCTTCCAGATCGGGTTTCCAGAACGGTTTGAAACCGTTCTTGGGTTCTGGATCGGTTTCTCGGAGTGGTTTCAAACCGATCTCGTGCCTATTTTCTGCTCATTTTCATCCTTTTGATTCTTCTTTAAACTTCAAGTGATTCATTTGATCCAAACTGCACTCAAACACCTGAAAATGGTTCCAGCAAGCCAAAAAGAACACAAGAACACTCTAGGATGTCTACCAAAATATGGAACTCAATTTGGAACCTATATGCATTAAAAATACAATGAAAATAAGAAAAAACACACGAAAACAAAGAAAAATATGAGACTCAAATGTGATAAAATACACGAATATCAAATAATTATCTCATATATATATATTTTTTTATAACATTTATATCAAATATATATTATGTCATCTTTTTTATTAATTCTTTTGTTTCATATCCGCGGATCTTCTTAATGTATGCATGGGAGGATATCTGAAAGCTACAAATCCATATCGAGATAGCTACACCACATTTGGATATCCTAAAACTTCATAAATAATTGTGGAAAATAGAGAATTTTGTACGATTTTAGTCTGGTTGTCGTTAAATTAATCAAAAACTAACTAATTTAGATTAGAAGTTCAAAAGGTTGATTTATGATAATTTTAACGGCCAAATGACTGAATTCTATGTTCGATTAACATTAACATTAACAACTTAGTCGAGACCCAAATATGACCCAATAATGATTATCCAAAATAAGTTAGTTTTCATACAACATGTTTACAAAATTACAAGCCATCTAGTTAATTCAATAATCTAAAACTTATACCACTTTTCCCTCAACTCTTACCATTCATATATTTTTTTGTGTAAAAATATATATCATCCAATGATAACATCATCTTTGTATTGTTTTTTTTCTTCTTTTACGGTCACGTGCGAAGAAAACACGTGTCCTTGAAAGACATGACAGAAAGCGGCATGGGCTAACATACACACTGATATGCATCTTCTTAACATGCGCACCGGCAGGTCTCAACAACAAAAACAACGCAGCAGAAGAGAAAAAAGGAAACAAAACGAGAGAGATGAGAGACCATCTCTAGAGAAAGAAAAGGAAACAAATTTACTCAACCCGAGTCATGTTCTGAGTCGGCTCACCGAGTCTAGCTGTCGAATGGGAGGGAGCAGCAAAAACCCGTATAACCGATAAAAAAGGGATCTTTGGTTTTTTTTTTTTTTTTTTTTTTTATGTGTGTGTGAGTTGGTGTTGAAATAGCAAAAAAATGGTGAACGAGGAGATAATTAGTCTCTCACCTCTTTACTACTCTTCTTCTCCCACTGTCTTAATTCTTATTCCCGACTCTTTCCCTAACCCTAATTCTTCCAGGATTCAATTCTCGATTTTTCCCCCAAATTCTTCTTATGGGGTTTCCTATTATCATCTCCTCTATCCTCCCAATCTGTCGTCTCCATCTTTGCTAGGTATTCTTCGCGGTCTCTCTCTTTCTCTTGATTTGATTTTGATTGTTTCTTGTGATGATCGTATTGTTTATAGTCTGCGCTTTTGGAGTTTGTTTATTTCCGTGTTTATACTTGATGGGGCCTTTCGTTTGATTCTGATTCGATCGTTCGTTTGGTGTTGGTTTCAACTCGTGCGAATGTTGTGGATCCGCTAGAGATCGTACCCGCGTTTATGAAAGTTTATTTTCTCGTCTGTATTTTCAATTGATCACTCGTTTTGATTGATCTGGGATTCTGATGATACACTCGTTGAATTTCAATTCTCATTCATTGGACGCTCGATGAAATTCCTTTTTTTGATCCTTCTATTTGCTCAATTGTACGCCTCTCCTTGTTATTGTGCTGGGTCTAATGCATTACATGTTCTGCTTCTCAGTATTCGAGCTTGGAGATTTCTCAGCTCATCAGTTAATCTTCAAGTTAAGAGCGACAAAAGTGTATATGCTTCTATATACTCTACAATGGAAGATACTGGTGGTGCTCATTATGATGGTATGAAGAATACGGTGAGGAAGAAACGTAGCCTGACTTGTCGTCGTCCTCGCCCTGAGGGATTGAATCTTTCAGATAATTTCAGCAAGATCTCAAGTGATGATATACCGGCATTTGATACTAACCCTAGAAGGAAAGAGTTTAGTCTTAGCCACTGTATATCAAGGTCTGAATCTATAGCAGAATCCGAAAGAGGAAACAATGATTCTCGGCGGAGAGAGATCATCAATAGAAATAAACGTTCGACTGAAGGTGTACTTGCACCTGCCAGCTGGAAAAATACGAGCCGCGAAGAGGAAGGTAATGACATGATCAATGGAAAGGGAACTGGTTTGGGTGAGTTAGAAGGTGAAACTAAGAAAATGAAGCTTAAGATCGGTGGTGTGAGTCGGCTGGTTCATGCTAATGGTTCATCTCGAAAGTCTTCGAAACCGGTGAATGATACTACTCAGTCTAACAACGTTTTGGAGGTGAATTATCCTAATTTGATATATTGACAAAGCTCAAGTTGTTGAATTGTCTCGCATCCGTTGAGATTTATATAGTACTTTATCATCCTTTTGCATTGAGTATCTTTTTCAGTAATTGCTATGCTCTTTTCGGGCCTTTGGCCCATAATCTCCTCGGGGTCGGGGACCGAAGTAGGTTAGACTATCCGCGGCTTGGGCTTAAACTAGTAAATGCTTTGCTGTTTATGGACAATAATTGGAAAATGTGTTGTTTTGTGCATTTCAGTTTGTTACTCTGAAAAGGATTAGATTGCATCTTAATTTCTGTGCTGGGCTTTTTTTGACAGTTTAGATACTGTAAACTTATATATCTTTTTCCATTAAATTTTATTTAATGGCAGGAAAGCTCAGATGATTGTAATTCTCCTCTAGATAAGAAGGCTGATCTCGAGGGAGTTACTTGGAATGCTGAGAAAGACGAATCTATGACGGGGAGGAGAAAACAAGGGGAACCAACTGGCTCGGTTCGCAAGAGCAAACGAGCACCAAAGAAGCGAGTTTTTGACAGCGATGACGACAACGATGATGAGATCAGATATTTGGAAAAATTGAAGTATAGGAATGTGTCTGTGTGTAGTGAAGAGACTGAGTCGGGGAGGAGGCAATTGAAGCCATCTGGGATTACAAATGGGGAAAATTCTGGTAAGAAGAAAACTGCATCTGAAAAGGCGTCCGAAGACATGGATTATGCGGAGGAACTTGAATCGGTGCCTGATGAAAAAGAGATTGGTAATGAGATTAAGAGGGAATCAACTTTGACTAGTCGCCAACGAGCCCTTGCTTCTGCATCTGGCAGATCAAGCGCGATTGAATTTCCAGATGGATTACCTCCTACAACATCGAGAAGTAGGGTTTTTTTCTCTCTCTCTTTTGCTTCTTTCACAAATATATCTTTTGCAATAAAGGTTCATAATGTATTGTGATAAATTATGTTGAAAATTAGGGAAAAAGGAGAATCTTTCAGAAATGGAGCAGCAACTGAAGAAGGCAGAAGCTGCCCAAAGGCGAAAAGTTCAGATTGAGAAGGCTGCAAGGGAGTCTGAGGTTGGTGTTTTTTCTCTCTCCATTGTGCTATGCGCGTTGAAATGCTGGCAAATCTGTGTGAGGGATGGTCTTGGTTTTGTTTTTACAGGCGGAGGCCATTAGGAAAATCCTAGGTCAAGATTCCAGCAGGAAGAAGCGTGAAGACAAAATTAAAAAACGACTTGAGGAATTGGCGCAGGTATTGGGAAATGGACACGATAGACCACCTTATCGTTAATGTGTTATTTCTAAGTAGTACTGAGACTCTGAAAATTTGGGTGTTATATGCGTTGAATTGATCACAGGAGAAAGCTGCACACGAGGAAAGGGCCTCGACGTGCTACATCAGAACAATAATGGGTCCTAATGGAACCACTGTATCATTTCCCATTGACAAAGTGCCTAGCCTGTTCGATCCCAAACCATCCGGGTATGGTGTACTCTCTTTTCTTTCTCATAAACTCTATTTGGATTGACTCAAATCAGACCAATACATGAGTCGAAGTCCCTGAATCTCATAGCTGAATGGATCTGATTAATGTGAACAACTACACATAGCTTGTTAGTGAGCAGTAGAAATAGGGAATGCTCCAAATGTTTTGGGTATGGAAGATTAAGGAATGGACTAGAATTCGGCTTCTTTTGTTCTTTCTTTCATGAAAGTATTTTTTTGTATCTGCAGTTATCCTCCACCGCGGGAAAATTGTGCGGGTCCAGCCTGCACCAATCCTTACAAGTATCGTGATTCAAAGACTCAGCTCCCTCTGTGCAGCCTCAAATGCTACAAGGCGGTTCAGGAGCAACAACAGACCGCACCGGTTTAGATATTGATTGATTTTTTTTTTTTTTTTCTATAGAAAGGTGAAGATCTTAGCTTCCTGATTTTATAGATACAGAAAGACAATGATGGTTTAGTTTTTTTTACTTTACTTCAGACATGTCTGATCGGAGAGTTCATTTTCTTTTGTGACGAGACGAGATCGTGCCCGTCCATTGGCTTTTACCAAACCTTCACATCACAGCCGTTCATTTTATACAAATCTCTTCCAACGGCTATCTCAGTATCGGTTATTTAATAATAACAAAAAAATACAATACATATGCTCACTCTATTATTGGAAGCGAGCGTCGTGGACTCGCAGTACGTCGTCGTTTCTTAGCTGTGTTTGCGTCTCTAACGATCATAACTTTCCGATTTTTAAAATAATCTATCTCCATAATCCTTTTTTTTTTTTTTTTTTTGTCTGTAGTTGACAATTTGTGTAGACAAAGAGAGAAACTTATTAATTGGAAAGAATAAAGACAATGATATCTCATCACTCTTCTATTTGTTTAAGAAAATCAAGTAATCCTATTATGCGTATGTATCATACTATAATATAAACGTATTTTTAATTTCTTTATATGAATGATTATTTTTCATCAAACCTAACTTGAAACTATAGACATGGCACCCACTCCTTGATCTTTCCTTCAAACATAAACCTTCAATTTCCACACCCAAAAAAAAAAACATATATATAAATAACACGAAAAACTGGTTTTATGTTTCTTAACTTCCCAACCTTCTTTCCGCTGTAGATGAAAATGAGTATCGCCGGCGGAGGAAAGTGGCGGAGAGAGGCGGAGCAGCTGGTGGTTAAGCCTTTCCGACTAGTGATAACAACTCTCCTCAGCCTCCTTCTTCCCCTCTCTTTCCTTCTCCTTAGCCGTCTCTCTTCAGCCTCCTTCCTCTTCTCCTTGATCAAATCTCCGCTGCTAACGGAATCATCGTTCTTCTTCTCTATCTTTCATTACACGAATCCGGCGATCTTATACGCCGTCGTTTCGTCAACAAGCGTTTACACTCTAGTTCTTGGTCTAACCACCAAGATCACAGCTACAGAACCCAACCGTTCGATTCCCTTTTATCCACATGTCACCATCGCGTGGCTCGCGCTTTTCCTTGTTCAAATCTCCGTCGATTTAGGGCTGGAAGGAACGACTTCCGACGGTTTAATCATCGGAAGCGAACGTAATTTCTTGAGCAGGCTCGTGTTTTTCTTTGGTCTTCACGAGGTAACGCTTCTATGGTGTAGGGTGATCGTGAGACCGGTGGTGGACAGCACGTTGATCGGAGGAGACGCCGGTCACCACCGGATAGAAGAGACGGTGGTGGAGAGAGTGGCTTTGGCCGTGACCTGTGGGACATTGTGGTGGTGGAAGCTTCGAGATGAAGTAGAGGCTTTGGTTGGTGTGGCAGAGGCTAAAAGAGCATTGTTGTTGTTATTACCAATCGATGGTAATGTTAACGTTAGTTTCGATGTGGGAACGGTTGATTTTGTGAATTGGTGGTTATATTATATGGTTGTGACGATTGGTATGGTTAGGGTCGTCAAAGGGTCTTTGTGGTTTGGAATGATTTTGCTTTTCGAACAAGGTAGAAGAAGAAATCCACGTGGAATTTCTACAGCTCCTGTTTCTACGGCTTCTCCTGTCCATTATGACAATGAAGGTGACACTAAAGTGTAAGTAACAACAATTGGTTATAAAGCCACACATTGGTGGAAGGCGTTTTTTTGGGTCCAAGTTCTTACACCGAATACGAAAGTTCAAGTTGATATTTGTAATGAGAAAGATGTTGAGATCTTATAATGAATGTTACTTTTATCTAATAGATTAAAAGAAATTTGATCAAGACGAGCTTTACATCAGATTTCAATAGAATCATTAAAGAGATCATAAGCACAACTTAAGAAGAGGTCTAAAACACAGCTTCTACAAGTACGTGTCTCTTCTTAGACCCAAACCCAACAATGTGGTTTAGATAGACTCTTCCTTCCTTGACAGTAGCCGCCGAGACTAACCGATGAACCATACCGCTTTTGGACCAACCTGTCACAGAAGCCGTCCGCCACCCGTCCGAGCTCTCGACCAATTTCGCAGAAGGATTACCTGAAAACACTCACAGATAGTTAAAAAAAAACTCAATAATCATTATTAGTCGTCTAAAATACCTTGGTAGACATAAAAATCAGAACTCTATGGAAGATGTTAAAGACTACCTGCAACAACAATCTTGGTCGGAGACAACAACTCAAGCCCATCACCAAACCTCAATGTGCCACCAGTAACTTCAATTACAGTGACCTTATCCCCATTGGTTAGGTCGATTTTGTATAAGAAACCGGAGAAAGTGTGGATGACGATAAGGAACCCATCCGGGTGATAAACAATGCCGTTAAGAGCGAGCAAGTTATTGTACCATCCAGGTGGAGTGAAGAGAGGACTTTCAATGGTGGACACAAGCTTTCCATTGACATCAACTTTCCAGATTTTACTGCCTTTTGCATCGGTAACATAAGCATTTCCTTGTGCATCAACTGCTACATCATCTGCAAACGATTTCTCTTTACCTACATTCATCAAAAAAAAATTCGAAAGAATCCTTCGTTATGTGGTGTTTGTTTGCTTGATAAACAGAAACTGAAATTATCATCAGATAGATGTTTAACTTTGAATCTAAACTGTTTTCACAAATTGCAAGAGTTTTTGTGTGTGTTTAGTAAGTAACCTGAAACCCATTCAAATTGATTTCACGAGACATCAAACATTCAGCAAGATTCTGCCGTAGATCAAAAATTTGGTTCTATTGCTGATAATCTAGCGGAGAGTTGACGTAATCGGACGAGGAACGAGGCGCACACAAATGCAGAGAAATTAGAAGAGCTTACTATGGCCGCTAAGCTCAACGAGGAAGATACGACGCCACGTGGACATTTCATAGGCCGCTAGAGCGCTATACCGATTTCCAAGCAAATCGGCGACAGCCACGAGGAGACGGTTCCTGTCGCGGTCGATAGCGATTCCGAGGGAAGCGTTTCCGGCGAGGTCAACGTCTTTGACCAAAGTGACTTCCTCAAGAACGTCGCTGTCACCTTCGGCATCTCTAGGAACAACCTCGCCGATTCCGCCTCCGTCCATGAAGGAGACGAGGAATCTCCGACCTACATCGTCCCATTTAGCGCACTCGCGGAAGAAGCCGGAGCTGTGGTAAGAGAAGACGTGAGTCGAAGGAACGGCTCGCTCTAGGCAAACGAGGTAAGCTATAGGAACGGCGGAGATTACGAGGAGGAGAGCGACGGAGAAACGGCCGGAGCAAAACGACGGCGACATTTTGAAAAAGAGAAAGAGACGGTTAGAGATTGGGTACGACGAAGACCACCTTAAGTAAAATGTGGAACATAAGTTGGTGAGCGAACGGAGGAACACGTTCGACTAAGACATTACAAAAGTGGGCCCCAGTATTTGGTGGCCCGTTGGATGTATATTGGGCCCGGAAAGTGTATCTAGAATTCAATGCTAATAATTTTACATCCAGAGGTTGTTGTCTTTTTTTTGGTCTTTTTCCCAATTTAATGCAAGACCTTTTAGTAATGTTGTTATTATTTGCATAAGCTTAAATTTCCAATCCCTTATATCGTTAAAAAAAGAACATTGGCTATAGAATAGAGCTTTTCATCATCATATTTATTTATTTAATAACAGTTTATATAAAGACATGTTATTTACAACGGTGCAATGCTGACGTGTCATCATCATAGAGCTTTTCGACATTTCTCAAAAAATGTTTAATTTTATAGAATAATTACATTAATGTCATTTACATTAAACTTATGCATCATCGTATAAATTTCATTATGAGATTTTATATAAACTGTGAAATAAATATTAGTTTATAAGTTATTTCATTTTTATAATAAATAAATATTTTTGAGTTTAAAACAAATGGGCCGGGCTAAGACGCGAGGCCCAATAAGTCGGATGGGAGAATATTATAATATCCAATAGAGTAGAGTCTCAGATTGATAAGTTTCCGCACCTGAAGAAACCTCTTCCTTCGTCCTCCTCCGCACTCCGACTTGGTAAATCCCCAAATCCATCTCTCTTGATCTCTGTTTATTGCTTTTAGTTTACCAGCATTTCTGGTTTTATACCGATTCTTCTTCTAGATAGGTGCTGATGAGATTTCTAGTTTAGATGATTCGGATCGATTCCTCTCCTTATTGCGGCGATCTAAGGGATCCAGATTTCCTTGTTATTTCTTTTTTCTTGCGGGAATTTTGGTTAGCCTGATGGGTTTTTTTAGTTATGATTTTTTTTTATCATATTCGTCCGAGGAGAGATGTTAGACTGATATTTTTAATGGTTAAAAGGATGTAAATTTGGATCGCTTCATCATGTCATTGATATTGAGTCAAAGTCTTTGTTCCACTGATTGCCTCAAGAAGGAAGGTCTATAGACAATTGATTTTAAGTGTTCATTTTTGTACATATATATGTAGAGTTGTATCTAATGTATAGGTTTATATGTCCATTGAGAAGAAAACTGTTTTGGTAAAGAAGAGAGCTAATCTTTGTCTTAAGTGAATTGGTTGTGCATTACATTTCCAGTTTTCTTTGAGTGGCTGATTCATGTTTGATCTTTGGGGTTATACCATGCTTGTATATGTAGTTCACAATACCATCGATACATTGAGAAGAAAACTGAGTTATGGTTATGTTTGATCCAGAAAATATCCATTTTTCTAGATACGAGTTGGTTCTGAATTAGATATCTACTGATTTATGTTTGATCTTTGGGGTTGTGATGTTATCATATTGGTAGGTTGAGAAATAAAGAAAGAAGAGATGGCAGGACACAAGGTTGCACATGCCACATTGAAAGGCCCTAGCGTTGTGAAGGAGTTAATTATCGGTATGGCACTCGGTTTAGCTGCTGGTGGTCTTTGGAAGATGCACCATTGGAACGAACAGAGGAAAACGAGAGCTTTCTATGACTTGCTTGAGAGAGGTGAGATCAGTGTTGTTGCCGCTGAAGAGTAATAAAGCCGCTCAAAAACTGATTCATTCTGGTTTTTCTGTTTCTTAATAACTCTGAGATGAGTTGGGATTTTGTGAGAAATAAACAAATCTGTGAATGGGATTTGTTAGAGCATAAACAGACTCAGATGTGATGTTGATTCAGACATAATCTCTATTGTTTTGTTTTGTATTGTTGTCTGAGAAACCACAGAAGGTGAATATTGTGGAAACTTATTAATGGAACAGAAAGTGATTCCAACTTTGTGACCTTTTTGTTCGCAATATCATGAATCCGAATTTTCTATGAAAAAAATAGTTTGTGTTGCATCTGCCATTGCGGTGTTCCCTGTTTCTGCAAGTGCATTCGAATGCTGCATCTGCCTTTGGTGACCAAACCGGGGGCACAGAGACTCTGAAAATAAAAACGTAACCAGAAATTTCAACAAACTGATCAGCTAATCCAACGTGAGAAATTTTGTGGTTTTGTTTATTGGTTGGGAATGGATAGACATTTTTACCAGAGAAGTGATCTCCTTAGCTTGGAGTGATCTTCATGCTCACCAAACTCCGGATTACCGCCTCCTGTGGCAGTCACTACTTTATCCGCAGAATCCGATCCTTCTTTGGTCTGGTCTGGACTTGTGTCTGCATCTGATGTGTTTGGAACACAGTAATTTTGAAGCCAGCGGTCAGTTTCCCAGAGAACGTGCATAATGCTTTCCCGTGCTGAGTACCCATGGCTCTCGTGAGGAAGAATAACAAGGCGGCAAAGAGCGCCGTGGCCTTTCAGTGCGTTGAAGAATCTGTCCGACTATTATACAAAGGATATGAAATGAAAGTAGTTAGATAGAACCAATGCAGAGATAATTGGTGTGGACTGGAATCTAATCCTTTCCGGTGATTTCTATTGAAGTAATAACCTGCATTGTTAGAGTTCCTGGGTTATTGTCTTCTTCACCATGGATGAGCAAGATTGGCTTCTTGATTTTATTAGCAGACATGAATGGGCTCATCTCTACATAGACGTTAGTAGCTTCCCACAGTGTTCGGTCCTCGTTCTGAAAATTTTCAGGCATAGATAAAGGTTAACCCGAGATAAGTCAATATCTATCCGAATGCAGAGAATGAGACGAGAAAGAAAACGGTCATGGTGGCACCTGGAAACCAAAGGGTGTGAGTGTTCTGTTGTAAGCGCCAGATCGAGCTATTCCGCAGGAGAAAAGATGAGGAGCATGAGCAAGGAGATTTGCAGTCATAAACGCTCCATAGGAGTGTCCCCCAACAGCAATTTTGCTTGGATGAGCCACCTTGAAAAATGAGGGACCAAAAAAATACTAAGTTTCCACACTTTTGTGGTTTAATACAATAGCAAGTTGATGTTAGGATCAAGCAACGCATACTCCACGCCTGACGACTTCCTCTACAGCAGCCTCAGCACTTGTAACCAATTGCTCAACATACCTGAGAATGTTGTTTTTGTTGTTCACATTAGAACCTGTCAAACTCAAGCACATCTCAGATCTAGAACTTGAGTAGTTTGATGTCACTGGAACCCATTTAATCAGTTTGCTTATGCTTACAGGAAACCTATATCAAGAAAATGACACTGGTTTCCATGTTTTAGCTACCAGCTTGTCGAAAGTAGATATCATAGTACCTATCATTAGCCTCTTCATCACCTTCACCAATTATAGGTATAGTAGGTCCAGATAATATAGCGAACCTGCACAATGCAGAAGAATCCAAATGGTATAAGCTAACACTCAATTACTAGCTCAACAAAATAGACTCCAGGACACTGAAACAGCAAAAAACAGTATCATGGCTAAACAAGCATAGAATAGGCAAATTTTTGATACCTTCTAGCAAGCCAAAGAAGGGCAGAAGTTGAACCAATTCCTGCAAATTCATTCGGAGAGCCACGGACTTGACCAGCAGCATCTTTGCTCTTGAATTCCCCAGGATAAGACCAAAACAAACAAGGCAGAGGACCGTCTTTTGATGGATCATAGCCTGGTGGTAAGTATAGTGTTGCAGTAAGTTGAACCCCGTCTTTTCGTTGATACCTGATCATCTCTTTCTGTAACGAAGCCAACTGGGGATACGGATGAGGGAAGTTTGTAATCTGTTGCACTTTCCTGTCAGGCCAAAGTTGGAGAGAATATTGGGTGTTCTCAGTTTTAGACTCCTTTGATGTCAGAATTTTAAGCTCCTCCATTCTCAAATCCCCTTCTTTCTGGTCAGACATCAAGGCCACAACCGTCTCAAAATACTTTTCCTTGTCGCTCTCCCAGATCCTTTCTTTGTTGCCTGTGTTTCTAGATAATTTTTGAACAAAATATTCCCAGTTTATTACCACGTTATGGCAATAAAACCAAGATAAAAAAACGCTAGAAAGATAAGCCTTTGTCAGGTAGGGCTTACATGTCAAACAAGTCAAGGAAGGGTACATTCCCTTGTGGTGTAGCCCCACTTCCGTTCAGTAAGACATAAGTTCCTTCATCATTTTCCTTCTTTATCTTTGCTATTACATATGTACCAGCAGCGGTTCTCCTCAGCATGGTTGAGCCAGGGTCTGAGTACACATCTTCCGATGATCTATCAAACAATATGCGTGGACTGACATCGTTAGATCCAGGAGAGATAACCCACGTCCTTGTCCGTCGTGTTTTATACCATGATTCATAAACCAGAGCTAATGTATCATCACACCAAGAAATCCCTCTGCAGAAAAAAAATCGGATCAATGTTAGGACATAGAAGGCGTCCATGAAGCTAGTTTTTTTTTTTAATAGAAGATGGCATTGATAATCTACAACATCTGCTGTGGTTTTAGTTTTTACCCATAGCGAAGATCAAGCTTGTGCAAAACTTCTGGTTCTTCTCCTGCCAGTGGTTCCGCAGACTGCATATAAACTATATCACGTGGTGAAACTTCCACTTTGGCATCACCCCCATCTTGTGTTTCTGCCCTACATATCTCAGAGAGTTGTAAATAAATTATTTCCAAATCACATTTTGGAACCTGTATAACATGTGAATCACTTTGAATCTCAAATATTTACCAGTAGAGGGTTGACGGCTTGTCTGCTCGCCAATTTATAGAACGCATTCCTTTCCGCACACTATTGGAGGCTATGGGGATATCTTCGGCTAGGGGCAAGTCACATAGCTGTCTTACAAATTTACCATCAGCTGTCCAGACTTCCACCTTCTTTGGAAATCTACCACAAGGTACAATGAAAGAATATGGCCTGTGAAGGGACGAAACTAACAAGTACTTATGGTCTGTCGAAGGGTCTAACGATGTATATACTGCAGGTAGCCCAACTTCCTTCGCTGTACCATCCAAAGAAGCCAATACTAGTTGTGAGGTGGCATAGTAGTCGAATAGATCAGCATCATATTCATCCTTAAGCAAATCCTGGAATGTTCTAACTTGTACAACATTCTTCTTCTCGTTTGACAGAGTTTTGGGACCAGACGGGACCAAAGGTTTCTTTGGTGGGTCTCCTCGAGATGAAGGGATTGTGCTCACCAACAAAGTGGAATTATCAATCCAAACAAAGCTCTCAAAAATCGCATTCAGATAAATATCTTGCGACTTAAAGAGTGGTCTGGCTTCTCCAGTCTCAACATCAGCTACCCATACTATAGGCTTACTACTATTTCCGTTCTCGTCGACCCGGATGCTGAAAGCCAGATGCTTACCATCATTGGACCATGTAACAAAGTTTATCTTACCACCATCTGGAATGCCCGTGATCTCCTTCTCTGGACTCAATGTACCATCAGGCAATAACTGATGGATTCCTAAACCAGTATAGAATGACATCCTGCTTCTGGTATTGCAATATCCATCAATTCGAACACCTGCAAGCTTCTCCTCTGGTCTGGCTAAATCTGCCAACGGAGGCAAAGCTCTCCGCTTGAGAAACAAGATTTTATCCCTATGTGGTGAAAATGACAATGCCGGGACCGGTGGGGCATCGACAATATCTCTGATTTCGGGTGGAGGGAGACGATATCCAGTGCCTAAAGCCAATTCTACATGGTTCAAACACAAAACAATTCATGTAAACACACACGTCTCTCTTACTACACAAAATCACATAAGCTAGCATCAAACGAATATAGAAAGGCATCGTTGTTTCCCAACGACAAAACAATCAAAATTGATTTTCTGCAGATAAGAGTTCGATTTCAGTGACAGGTAACAAAACTAACTATACAATAAAAATTCAAATCCAATTTTCATCTACACAAACGACTGGTAGTAAGAAGACTTTTCCCGTATGATTTTGAATCGAACAAAATCGGCGAAAATGGAACAATTACCATCATCTTCAGTTGCCGCAGCGGAGGCTGAAATTGAGCCATTAGAGCTGCTACCACCACCGTCTTCTGCACCTCCGGGACATACAGATGCGAGGCAGCGAAGTCTAGAAGCAGAACGTGAAGACATGACAGTGGTCAGCGAGTTTTCGGAGAATCTGCGAACTCTTGCGTAACGATGCGTACGCAGCGTCGAGAATCCGGAAAGCTTGAGAGGCAGAAGGATAGGGGCAGACGGCGGAGATAAATGGCAGAGAGGCGATAGAGAGAAACGATGACAAGCTTTGTGAAAGCGCATCATTTTTAATTGCTGACCTTTTCTGCCTTTTTAAAGTGCGATGATTCCCTTATTCTATTCGACGGTTGTATTGTATTGTATCCCTGTTCTAAAAAGCAGCCGACACCATCATTAATCGGTTCAATAAATCAGTTATCCGATTAATTTCTGTCTAGGCCGATTAATCATCGTTTAAACCGATTAATTTTTGCCTAAACGGCCTCTTAGCCCAAATTTTTTTAAAAAGAAAAAAATTAAAAATTTAGTTAATTCTAAAATTTGATGAGTCAAACTTATGTTTATATTTTTAGTAAAAATTGTAATATATTAGACTTAATATTTATTTTAATGTGTTTTATCAAATCTTGAACACAATATTATATCTACATTATAAATTATAATGGATTAACATATTAAAATAACATTAAAAAACCTTAAAATCAATCACTGATTAATCTCCAATTTATTGATTAGGCGCTAGGCGTTCAGCCACCCTGCTAGCGCCTAGATGCTAACTAACATGCATGTACTTTTTATTTTGTACCTTTTACAATTGATGTGGATATTATATTACGCTTTCAAACGTGATTTGCCATGCGTATGAAGTGTATAACATTTATAATGTGTTTTCTACATTTTCCAATTAATTGACTATGCTATTTACTGTTGTATACATATTACAAATATAAATAGTTGAATTAGATTTTGAATCGGATATAGTTTTTTTTGAACTAAAATTGAATCGGATATAGTTATTAAAATAAAATTCATTTCATGCACGCAATACTATATATGATGAGACTTAAAACATCAATTTCGTTGGCGAGGGCCTTTCATATAAAGTTTGCAGTTCATAATTGTAAATTCCTCAAGACTACATATGAGATGTTTGTTTTATTTTCCTTACGTTTTCAAACTTTTGTCTCCATTTAGTTTTCAAGAATACGAATCAAATTCACAAAAAGAAATCTGATCATATAGACAGATAAAAGAACGTAAATATATAAAATTTCATAAATGTGGGATGAGATGGAGGAGTTTATGAAGAAGAAAAAAATGACGTAAGAAGCTCTTAAGCTATAATAGCGTCTAATATAAATCCACATTCAACTGGTTCCTGATAAACAAATTACAAACACACAAAAAAGACAGAAGCGAAGGATATATATAAGAAGCTCTACCTTCTGCTATAAACCCATAACATTCAACTAGTTACTGGACAGTTTCAACACACTTGGTAAAACTAGTTTCCTTCAGTCCATCGTAAGCTCACATGCTCTTAAACCCCTCGTTGCAAATTCCAATTCCTTAAACACCCGACGTTTGTTCAGCTTGGATGACAATGACACAGGGAAGACAGTTGCGGTCACTAATTGCCTCGCGTTTTTCAAAATATAAATCGCAACTTGTTTATCATTTTCTGTTTCTTCATACCCTCTCAACTCAAATGTTTTGAGATGAGACAACAAACATCCGGGAACACAGCTCGGCTGAATCCAGCAAAAGTTTTCCTCTTCCTCAGGCACCCAATCCTGTGACAAAAAAAATACAGTGCATTAGATTAAACCGGAAACCAAACATGAAATATAGGAATTTGTCGCTATTTGAGTATTGATGAACGTACACAAAAGTCGCCCCTCACAACAAGATTGAGAATTTGTAGTATAGGGGAATGTTGGAGCACATACACAAGCAAATTTAACCATTTCTCATCGCATCCGAAGAACTCCAAACGCACAAGCTGAAAGAATATGCTACGAATAGGATACGGAGCCTGCAAATGAAACAATGTGAAACAATGTAATGAGAAAGCAAAAGTTGCAAGTGTGTTCTCAGAACCAAATAAGAGAAAAACAAAAAAATTCAACAGAGAAAAGAGCGAAATACCTTTGGTAGATCTAAGGCTAGAGAAAGACGTTTGACAAAGGTAAGAGATTCCAAAGCATTCCCTTGGCTTGCCACAGTAAGAAAACTTGCTTCCACGAGCTCAGGCATTTTACCGATCACATCAACTTCACCATACTCTTCTACAATATCCAAGTGGTTCAGAGAAGGGCAATGTATCACAAACCGATGAATAGAAGGGTCGGAGTATGCGAATATATTCTTAACCGTTAAACTCCGAAGGGAAGGCACATTAATGGTGAAAGTCGCCACATTGTCATCGCAACAACTTATTACAACCAGATTTTCAAGAACTGGGGAGCTGGATATAAGCCTCTTGAAAGATTCGTCGTCTGCATACTTGACAAATTGAAGGCGCAATGTCCTAAGGGATGGCAAGCTCAACCGAGAAGGAACGTCCAAAAAAATCACCCATTGGAGTTGCAAGGTCTCAAGTGTTTCACATCTAAACAGCCTACTCGGCAATCTTATAAGGCAGTCCCGGCTCTTACCCATGGCTAGAGGGGCAACCGCCCTAGGTCCAATGCCCATATTTTTTTTATATATTTAAAATTTTATTAAAAAAACTCTGATCTATTATTGTTATTTTTTTTATCGCAAGCCCTTGATCTATTATTATCTATATAGATAAATAAGTAAGATCATATATATATCTATGTGATTAACAAAAGGGGCTCATAATCTAAACTTATTTTGGCATTCTAAAATATCACATATTTTCGGTTTTTAAGATTTTTGTGTTTTTAAAAGATAACACATTATAAAAAAATATTAAATGAAAAATCAGTAAAAACAAAACACTAATATACAATAACTTCTTTTTTACCATGTCATTACTTTCCACACAATATTTTGACAAGCTAATATTTCTCAGTCTACAAAAACTTTTTATGTCTTTCATCCGTATTAAATTTTTTTTTCCACACTCTATTAGCACCAATAATGTATGCATTTCACATTTTTCTTTCTCTAAAACTATAACTTCTTTTTTACCATGTCATTACTTTCCACACAATATTTTGACAAGCTAATATTTCTCAGTCTACAAAAACTTTTTATGTCTTTCATCCGTATTAATTTTGTTTTTCCACACTCTATTAGCGCCAATAATGTATGCATTTCACATTTTTCTTTCTCTAAAACTATATTGCCTCCTAGAGTCTCAACTACCGATTTTGACTACATAAACTTCATCTTGCAAATTTAAGAAAGAGACATAGCACATACTTTCGAAGAGGCTTCCAATTTAATATCTCTTTTGTCACGTTTTGCTTCTCTTATCTGGTAGCTTCATTTTGTTTTTGCTCAAGTATTTTTCTCTCATCCTAAATAGATTGTTCTAAAATTGGAAAACTTTGGCATTTGAAATTTTTACAAATGCAAAGTGTTTTGCATAACCAATTATATCCAATTCGTCTCTAATGTCACTATGGATTCAGTGGTTTTGATCAAACGTATGAGTTTTTATGGAAGAAAAAACTTCGTCTTTAGCTTTGTTGTAGACTATGTTCTCAAAGTTTTTTAGATTTTTACTTTTTAAGAAAAAGATTGAGATTTTGTAAAAATGAGTTATGGGCAAAATACGATATTATTTTATGTGTAATTGACTATGAATAAAATAACGTATAATCAATATTTCTGTTCTAAGCTTAAATATGTTGATTGATTCTTTGGTTGCAGTTTTGCATAAAAGAAAAGAAAGTGTATGTCATTGAGATTTTTCGGTTTGTGTAAGGAGTTATTAATTATGAGAGCTTTGGAGTTTCTAACTTGAGTAATAAAATGTAGAAATGTAAATCATGTATTTGAAATTGATTTTGAAATAAAAATATGTCCAAAACGTCATGTTTAAATCTTGCACGAATGAATATAAACATATACAATTACGATCCGTGAATAATCATTAATGTTTAAAATTTTGTTATATTTTTATGATATAAATAAAAGGTCTATATTTCATATTTTGCCTAAGATCGTCAATATTATGGGATTGTTCCCGTTCCGCACCTAAAGGTAAACTTATATTCAGATCACACACAAAACGATCAACTGCAGTGATAACCCATAAATAAATCTCTGAAGCGCTAAATATTGAATCACTCTCGTTGAGATGAAAACTTTCTAGAATTGGTGACTTGTGAAACAACAAAATCGCGGAGACAAGATGTGACGACACCAGTTTTCTTTGGGGAGGAATATCAACTCACCAATCTTCAAAGGTAAGTCTTGGAACCAAAGCCCAAAGAGACAGCCATCATTTTGACAAAGTGCTTGTAGCCACAACATCTCTGGTTGGGACAAACGACAATATCTTGATGAGCAAATCATCTGTCAACCCGTCCATAACAACTCTCAAAGCTTTTTCTTTCTTTCTTTAACTTTCACTTGGAATCTCGCAACCAGAGACAAAGATTTAAAAGATTTTTACGACTTGAATTTAACCTGGAAACAACACATGAAATGCCGGTAGCAGTAGAAGGCGAGAATAATAATATCTACAGAAGAAAAGACCTTTGAAACGGCTCCTCACATTCTAAACTGTTCGAAAAATCAGGCGATTTGCCGACAAATCGGACGCCTAGGCGGTGGGCGGAGGAGAGCCGCGCGATTTCGTCCTGGTTGACCGGATTATGCGGTTTCCCAATTTGCGGCGATTAATCGGCGACTAGGTGGTAAATCTGAAGAAAAAAAAATCGGTTCAGATTTTTGACAAAATCGAATGAAAAAAAAAACAAAATTGAATGAAAAAAATTGGCTCAATCATGTATTGGGTGATAAATCTGGTATAACTAGGGAAAGAACACAAGAAAAATGAGCAAAATCGTCAACTATGGTGAAAAAAAAAAGAATTCGGCAGAAATTAGGGCTTTAGTCGGGAACAATGGCTCAAACGCCACTTTTTGTGAAATTTGTTCTCGAAAGCCACTTTCTAATAATTAATTTCATTTTGATTTTGTTTTAATACAAAAAAGTAAGGAAATACCTTGATTCTCCTCTTACATCTACAATATTACCAACCCAACCACAATTTATCCACCCATCCCACCCAAATCCAAAGACCCGACCCAACCCACATATTTTATCTCCAAATAATTACATTATAATCTCTAGTTTCTCTTTTGACCAAAAAAAAAAGAAAAAAATATCTCTAGCTTTATCTGTGTCGTATTTTCACAATTTTCCCAAGACTCATCACCACCAAATCGCCAGTTCTCACCTTCTATCCCGATCTATATCGTCGTCGCATCTTCGAAATCGGCGACGACTCCTGATTTTACAAACTCACCGTCTGTTTTCCTGGCCTCTTCCACGCAAAAATTCTCCTCGAAAACTCTGATTTTTGTCTAGAACGTGAGCTCGGCCCCGATCAAAGCCTCAATAGATCGATCTGATACCTACGCCGACGGATGGCTCACAGCGACGGCAAGATTACGAAACCAATCGGATCTACATGATCGGAGTAAGGTTTCGGGGTTGAAATGCGCGTTTTGTTTGTGCGACGAGACTTGGGATCTACATTCGTCGTTTTGCTTGAGAAGAGTTTTTGGGTTTCACGATGATGAGCTTATGTCTATGAGAATGGACATGTCTCTAGTGCTTGGACAACTTTACCTCTCTACATATGAGAGATAATTAAAAAAAGGTTTTTGATTCTTCTTCTCAAGTCTTTTATGATAATATGTATCTTTACCAAATTACCGTGAATTGTTTGATGTTTGTAGGAAATGTGATCATTTGTGTTTTGTTTCTGGTTAAGGTTTTTACTTGAGGTAATACGTATTTCATATTTTGTCAAACAAATCTGCTTCGTTAGTTGTCTTAGCAAACAGATTCATGATCAGTTGTTGTTGCATGACTGTACCCTTGGTCCCTTTATTGGTATTGTAAGGCGTTGGAGTCGTAGTAACATCTCTCAGCTTGCCGCCTGCTTTTCAAATGTGATTATTCATTGCGGCATTACGTGATGTTTTCTTTCTTTGATACTCTTTAAAGACAACATTTGAGCATGTGTTTACTCAAATTTTAAGAGAATAATTTTTGTTTAAAACCTTGGATTTATCTTCATGATCAGAAAAGACAATGAGATATGAATTTTTATGTTATTGTAGGATCTTCATAACGAAGTGAGTTTTGTTGGCAAATTTGATTGTCGTGAGGAAGAGGCAGCTTACGCTGTATGCTGGACAACCATTTGAAGATGTTGAAAGAGCCATGCGTACTCTGATCCAAGAACAACGATGAAAGAGTAACAAGATGTTACGCTGTACTTGGATTTGTTGTTGTTGGAATTTTGTGAATTTCTAGTTTTTGGACTTAGTAATTATTTGTTGTGTGGTTTCTCTGAATGTATGTAGCCAAGGAATTCTAAAATTTGGAACTTGTTTCAATTATTAGGTACAACTGAGATCCAGTTATTCGGTCCAACTGATACAACTGAGATCAATATTTGGGTACAACTGGCACTATTAGGTACAAATGAGATCCAGTTATTCGGTCCAACTGGTACAACTGAGTACTTAACTGAATTATCAATAAACATTCAGTACAAGATTTATCAAACAATCCAACAATAAGAACAAAACAAATTCTTCTTACATAATTAGATGGGCGGCCATAATATATTAAAAACATAATTAATAATTTTTTTAAAAATAATAATAATAAAAAGGGACATGTGCGCAGTCAAAGTAACATGTGCGCGCTCGATTTTATACATAGTTGTACTCTAAATGTCCAGTTGTACAAATATCATAATAGTTGTACTTTTGAGATTTTAGCGTTTTTGTAGTTGAACCTTGATAAAAAGTATTATGTTGTTGTTGGACACATG
>PKMM01013950.1:0-27486 GCA_002933915.1 Eutrema heterophyllum | reverse complement strand
TGGTTTTACACTTTTCAGAAGCTCACTTCAAGACAAGTATTACTTGGAGATGACAATGCAGTTGCAGTTGAAGGGATCGGATCCATCAACATCAAGGCCTATGGAGGGACAGTCAAAACGTTAAACAATGTCATGTATATTCCAAAACTTAAAAGGAACCTAATATCGACTGGAACACTGGATAGACTAGGCTTTGAACATGCTGGTGGACATGGAAAGACTAGGTTTTATAAGAATAAGAAACTAGCCCTTCAAGGAACATTGCGTGGTACTTTGTATTTGTTGGATGGTGAGACTGTTGCAGGTGAAGCACAAAACAGTGTTGAGAAGAAATTGTCAAAAGATGAGACAGTGTTGTGGCATAGAAGGCTTGGGCATATGAGTCTCAAGAATTTGAAGATTCTTGCCATGAGAGGAGTTATTGATAAGAGAAGAATCAGAGATCTTAGCTTCTGTGAGAGTTGTGTGATGGGGAAGCACAAGAAACTGAGCTTTCACATTGGAAGACATAACACTGGTGAAGCTCTCAAGTATGTCTATGCAGATTTGTGGGGATCACATAATGTAACTCCAAGCCTGTCTAAGAAGCAATATTTTCTGTCTATAATTGATGAGTACACAAGAAAAGTCTGGGTTTCATTTCTATATGCAAAGAGTGAAGCGTTTAGCAAGTTCTGTGAGTGGAAAAAGCTAGTGGAAAATCAGATTGATAAAAAGGTGAAATGTCTAAGAACAGACAATGGGCTTGAATTCTGTAATAAGGAGTTTGATACGTTCTGTCAACAACACGAGATTGAAAGGCACATGACGTGCACCTACACACCTCAGCAGAATGGTGTTGCAGAACGCATGAATATGACTATAATGGAGAAGGTTAGGTGTCTCTTGGACGAATCTGGGTTACAAGAAGAGTTTTGGGCTGAGGTAGTGTCAATTGCTGTATATTTGATCAACAGGAGTCCATCCTTTGCAATAGACATTAACATTCTAGAGGAGTTGTGGTTGAAGGAGAAACTAGGGTATAAACATCTAAGAAGATATGGCTCGGTGGTGTATGTTCATACAGACCAAGGGAAGCTAAAGCCGAGGGCACTTAAAGGAGTTTTTTCTGAGCTATCCTATGGGAGTTAAAGGTTACAAGATCTGAATTCTAGATGAAGAGAAGTGTATCATCAACCGAAATGTTTTGTTTGTTGAAGATCAGGGGTACAAAGACCTGAAGAAGGGACAAACTACAAGTGAAGTCTCAACTAAAGAAGTTAGAGATGGTGCAAAAGTAGCTCTTGAGACAGGCCAAGAAGAGATATAGTCATGCCAGCTCGGTATGATGACTACGACATATCAGCTTTTGCTCTTGTGGTTGCAGAAGAAATGAGCTTAGAAGAGCCTAGAGATTACAAAGAGGCAATGAGCAGTAAAGAAAAAGATATGTGGGATGGAGGAATGAATAAAGAGATAAGTTCTTTGAAGAAGAATCATACATGGAATCTGGTGAAGAGACCTGACAAGCATAAAGTTATAGGCTGCAAATGGGTGTTCAAATTGAAACCTGGAATACCTGGAGTTGAAGAGCCTAAGTACAAGGCTAGATTAGTTGCCAAGGGATACTCTCAAAAAGAAGGTATCGATTACAATGAAGTATTTTCACATGTGGTAAAACATGTGTTAATACGGCTGCTATTGGCTATAACAGTGATATGGATTTAAAGCAGGAACATCTTGATGTGAAAACAACGTTTCTCCATGGAAGTATAGAAGAAGAAATTTTCATGGAACAGCCATAGGGTTTCAAGGTTAAAGGAAAGGAGAAGTATGTCTGTCATCTTCAAAAGTCACTTTATGGATTAAAGCAAGCTCCAAGACAGTGGAATAAGTGCTTTGATCAGTTTATGGTTGGTCATGGATTCAAGAAAAGTGAATATGATCACTGTGTTTATCTCAAGGAAGTGTCTGAGAATTCATACATCTACTTAGTTCTTTACGTGGATGATATGTTGGTGGCAGCAAAGGATATGGATGAGAAGGAAAGTGAAAGATCTTTTGAGCAATAGGTTTTAAATGAAGGACTTGGGAGCAGCTAAGAAAATCTTGGGAATGGAAATTGATAGAGATCCTAAGAAGGGGATTCTGACTTTGTCTCATACAAGCTATATCAAGAAGGTTCTACAAGTGTTCAATATGAATGAGTCAAAGGCTGTGACAACACCAGTTGGGGCTCATTTCAAATTGTCTGCCGTTAAAGATGATGAAGAAGAAACGACTATGGAGAATGTTCCTTATGCTAATGCTATAGGGAGCATCATGTATGCGATGATTGGCACGAGGTGTGATCTAGCATATGCAGTTGGGCTTGTGAGCAGATACATGACTAAGCCAGGTTTGGTGCACTGGTCTGCAGTGAAGTGGATACTAAGATACTTAAAAGGAACACAAGATCTGAAGCTGGTTTTCAAGAAGAATGATGAGTTTAAGATTGAAGGCTTTTGTGATTCTGACTTTGCTTCTGATTTAGACAAGAGAAGATCCATCACATGTTATGTATTTACGGCTGGAGGTAACACTATTAGCTGGAAATCTGGTTTACAACATGTGGTGGCACTATCTACTACTGAGGCAGAGTATATGGCACTGGTTGAAGCAGTAAAAGAGAGCATCTGGCTCAGAGGAATAGCTAAGGAACTTGGGTTTAAGCAAGATTCAGTGGAGGTTTGGTGTGACTCGCAAAGTGCGCTGTGTTTAGCCAAGAATAATGTTCATCATGAAAGGACTAAACACATCAGCAGGAAGTTGCACATTATCAGAGATATTGTTGCACAAGGTGAAGTGAAGCTGCAGAAGATTCCAACCTCGAAGAATCCTGCGGATATACTAACAAAGGTAGTTCCGGTCAACAAGTTTGAGGAAGCCATGAGCTTTCTCAGAATAACCAGACACTAAGGTGCTGGTGTCGCCTGGAGTTGCACAAGTTTACAGTGATAAGGTAGCGATGAAGCTGATTGTCATCAAGGTGGAGTTTGTTGGGCTTGTGATGATAATCAGCTCTGATATCAGGCTTAAACTAGACTGGTTATGTCAATTGAGTTGCTTGGTTTAGTATTCTCTTTGGTTTACGGTTATCAATTAAAAACTTTATCTCTTGTAATTAGTTATGCGTCGTATAAGCAGACTTGTGTGTTTTATCTCTCTTGTGAGGTGATTTGAGTTGTACACAGAGAAAGGAGGAACTTGTAATCTCACGAAGAAGAAGAAGATAGTGAATTACTGGGTTTCTCCAGGCCGAGACGTAGGGTTCCTCACATCGAGGCCCGAACTCGTTAATTCTGTGTGTCTCTCGCCATTTTCTTTCTTGTCTAAATCGTTCGATTCAATCTCTGAGAGTTTCATTCTTGTTCTTGTGAGAGTTTGAGACTTGATTCGAGATCTTCGATCCGTTTCCGTGTTTTGGTGAGCTGGAATTGAGCTATAACGCTACAATACCATATATAATTATTTTTTTTTATATTGTAGAAGAGTTTTAAAAGACGGTAGAATGATTAAATATTGGTTTTAATTGGAAAATTATAGTTCGACAATATAATTAGAGAGTAAGAGCGGGCGTGGAACAATCAAGAATCAAGATTATCCAATAGATTGTGCATTGTATCATAACATATCAGACATATTGCATTTTAATCGATTTTAACTGCGGAATGCGAGTTTTTAGTTGGATTTCATGTTTATGTATGATGGGTGCTTTTCTATGTATATCGATCTTAGGGATTTTGCTTCCGGAAGAACTCGTTCAAATCGCATTGAGCTTAGTGATGAATACATAAAAAGAACGTTAAGATTATCGAATAAAGCTAATCATATTGTTCATAGTTTAGACCATCCCCAAAAATATGACCACAAAAGCTGATTTAAATTGTAGCTTGCACTTGGAAGCCGTCTTAGCTTAACGAGCATGTGATGGTGGTAAGCAAACGTGAAAGGATATCTTTCGTTTCATTTTGTTTTATTCAGTTTATAAACTTTGATATTGCTTTGCATATATTAAGATAAATCAGAGTTCAAAAAATCAGCAAAAACAAAGTTTGGGAAATCCAAAAACAAAGTTTCCGAAAAAACAAAAGAGCAAAAAAGCAAGTAAATAAGACCAATTACACAGAGGTTATTGGCTTCTCCGACGCAAACATGACTTGTAACCATGTCAAATCTCTTGTTGCGACATACGATTGTCTTCGATCTTCTATTGTAACACTTCGAGCTATAAGAGACACATCTTTATTAGCATTTGGTGCTTCTAAAGTCCATAGCCAGTCATTTAGCTCTCGGAGGGCATGGCGAATTTCTGATGATTGCAGGCGAAAAGCCGGTCAGGCTTGTGGTCTGATGACCGCACCAACCAATTATGTTGACTCTGTTGTAAACACTACATATATTATGCCGCATGGATAAAGGCATATATAAACGCAAATGTTTTTATTTGTCTATTGATTTATATTGATGCTAATGGTTTATGTAACATTTCTGGGCTGGCAAATATATTGGGCTTTCTTAAACATGGGCCGATATATCAATCAACATATAGAACATGTTTATGGCCACCTCACGGTCCTAACTCCTAAGAAACAGTGACATAATGAATAAGTGAAGCAAATTGCAATGTAATTGAACTGAATTATATTAAAAAATAAACAAAATGTAACAAATATTTATAATAAAAAATTTGTGAAAGCTATGACCTTTAGCCGAATGGATCCAAAACCGTCCACCTTATAGCATTAAATTGTAAATAAAAACATGAGTGGTTTCATGCTTTTGTGTGTATTTGCAATTTTGAATTCGTTCACTTATATTTTTGGCGGTAAGAAAAGTAGATTTTGATAGGAAATGCATCGGTAGCGTATCAGTATCACCAGTTAAAATCTGATGGTAAGTAATATATGAAATACAACCGAATTTAAGCAGATTTTTTTTTGTCTTTTTGGCTCGGCGGCCAATAAATACGGAAAGCCATTTATACTCTTACAAGTTTCAGGCGGGTTAAGAAGATGCCACAGCAAGTAAGGGGTGTATCTGTCTTCTTACACATACGTAGCCAAGTTTCTTTTTTTCTCCTTGCTAAAAAACTCTTCCGATTTCTCTAAAAATAAAAATTGTAGTTTCCAAATTTCCATCACCCAGAAAAATCTCACAGCGGTAAAAAAAAAAAGAGAAAAAAGCGTCACTGGTCTTTGTTACCTTCTTCCTTGTTCGCTCGACCTGGCGATGTCGTACCAGGAGACGCAGACAATTCGCAGAATGTAACGTTGTTACTGCTTCTCTCTCGTTTTGACGACATCGGAATCATTCGAATTCTCTGTTCATATCTCTGGTGCTCGTCCTGCTTCAAATCGTTGAACGAGGAATCGAGATTCATTTCCCTAGCCACTCGTCAAGTGCTGGGTTGCTGTATGTCTGTTGACCGAACTAAACCCTAGCTTGTACGAGGTTAGCTCTTCTGCGCTTCTCCCTTCTCTTTTTAGCTGCGGAATGCAAGTTTTTAGTTGGATTTCATTTTTATGTATGATGGGTGCTTTTCTATGTAATTCGATCTTAGGGATTTTGATTCCGGAAGAACTCGTTCAAATCGCATTGACCTTAGTGATGAATACGTAAAAAGAGCGTTTAAGATTGTGTCTCGATGCTTTTTTCGATCCAATTCCTTGTGATGTTTAATGAAGTGAATCAACTTTCTTTGTGGATTTCTCTTCTTCTTTCAGTCGCTGGGTTAGGGGAAGCTCTCGTTCAGGTGTCGTGTAAGGGTCTTTTTCAATACATTGATAGATGATGATCATAGGAAGAACAGATAACGTTACCTCAGATTCCAATTAGAAAGAGAACCCTAGTTTATTTTCAAGGAATGTCTTGGTATTAAAAGCTTGAATATATCATCTCTGTATCCGTGGGTCGTTGCTACTCTAGTAGTGCATGCTCCAGTTAAGGAGAATATCTTTTACTTTGGCAGTGGCATTTAGCTGACGAGTGCGTCTCCTCCACAGGCCGAGTTAGCATGGAGTGGATCCACAAATCTACTCCTTGTATGGACACTTCGAATTTGGCAAACGCTGTCCAAGGAAATGTTCCTCTTCAGCGACAGGAGAGACTTGTTAGCCATTCTTCGCTAACCAATGTAGATATGGACCTTAGAGAAGTCTATTTCCTGATTTTGCATTTTCTTTCTACCGGCCCATGTGAACGAACCTTTGGGCACCTTAGAGATGAAATTTTGGAAAAAGGGCTTTTGCCCCGTAGATATCATTCTTGGTGGTCAAGAAGTGGCACTTGCAGTGGACGTCCTGACGATGATGGCATCTCGCTCCCATTAAATTATGATAACTTGGTAGAGAGGTATGGTTTTCTTTTTGGTTACTCAGTTCTTTCATTGTTGAGTTACTATGGAAGCCTCGCCATAGCTTACTGAATATGTCATACTGTGGTTCCCACCTCCCTAGTTGTGCCAACTATTTTGTCCTCCCATGACTTCTGTCATCATGTTTCTTTTACTGACAGGTATCCTCATATTGAAAAGGATCACTTGGTGAAGCTTCTCAAACAACTAATTTTAAACCCACCTTTTTCTTCACACATGAGAGTTGAAGGAAATACTCCTAATGCTGCTGATGTCCCAACACTACTGGGATCTGGAACCTTTTCACTTGTGGATCGTACGTAGTAACTCCTATCCATCTACTCTTTTTTTTTGTGTGCCTGGATTTTAAAAGCTTATCCATGATTTTTTTTTAAAAAGAAAATCAATAGACACAGTACTTTAACGGAATGATATTTGGAAAGCAGGATATTTTTTTTTACTTTTGCATGCTATTCAGTTGATTTTATTCCGACCGCACATTGTTTCTAGAATGGATCGCTTGCCTTAATGGCAACATGTTCCTCTTGTCTTTGGATTTGAAACTTGAAAAGAACACAAAACCTGATAGTGGCTCTAGGGCTGTGCATATTAGAACTTTTTTTCCTTCTGGTTTTGATAATCTTTCCTTGGTGACATTGACTTGTGTTTGGATTTCTGCTGAAGTAGCTCATATAGGAGAGACTAAGTCTACCTTCACTGATTTTATTTCTTTATCGTTACTTTTTTTCGATGTGAAGATAAAACTCAGAAAGCTACGAACGTTGCGTCATACTTACGCTGGCCACATATGCATGCCGATCAAGTGCGTGGCCTAAGTCTCAGAGAAATTGGAGGAGGTTTCAGAAAACACCACCGTGCTCCGTCCATTCTTTCAGCATGTCATGCTATTGCAAAACCATCAACAATGGTTCAAAAGATGCAAAATATAAAGAAGCTCAGAGGACATCGTAATGCTGTTTACTGCGGTAAGATCTTCACTATACATCCTTTGTGTTGGATCCCTGCTCTGTGGGAATTCCATACTTTGTTTTGTCACATGTGCAACCTTGGAATTTAAACCAATCTGATTATAGTATCTGCAAGTCATAATGCAGTATGTCCATCATAGGAGCACCATTTATTGTCACATAATTTTTTTGTTGGTAGAACGATAACAGTATGGCTGTTTTTTTTGCACAGCTATATTTGATCGTTCTGGAAGATATGTTATCACTGGTTCAGATGACCGGCTTGTCAAAATTTGGTCTATGGAAACTGCGCTTTGCTTGGCTAGCTGCCGCGGGCATGAAGTGAGCTATTGTTTCCATATTTGTAAGACGTATTGTTGACCAGTCTATTAAAATTAGATCTCGCCTATGCATGTTTTTTGTAGGGTGACATTACAGACTTGGCCGTTAGTTCAAACAATGCTTTGGTGGCATCAGCTTCAAACGATTTTGTGATCCGAGTGGTAAGAATACAATTCCCAGTCTTTAATGTCTTCACATTTTTTATTTATTTGTCCGTGGAGTGTTAGATAGTATTGATTCTTATGACAGTGGAGGTTGCCTGATGGAATGCCAATTTCTGTATTGCGGGGACATACTGGAGCTGTTACTGCGATTGCATTCAGTCCCAGACAGGCGTCTGTTTACCAACTTTTATCGTGAGTTCTGTTCAATATGTTTTTAATTTAACTAGTTCCTTTCGAACTTGTTATTTATCTGTTCAAGACCACCCCTGGATATATAGTTTGGATGTTTCATACTGCTTCCTGCATTGGTAATCAGTTGTTTGTGCTTTTTTTTTTAATCTCTGTAGGTCATCAGATGATGGAACCTGTCGTATCTGGGATGCTAGGTACTCTCAATGGCTTCCACGAATCTATGTTCCAAGTCCATCAGATTCTGGCACTGGTAAGAAGGTGGCACATCATTGTATTTTGTTCAATGTTAAAATATGTTTGGTTATACAACTCATTGGAAGTTTCGCTTAGGAAAAAGTAATTTTACATCTTCTAACGCGGCATCTACGAGCAATGCATCTCAGAGTCATCAAATACTGTGTTGTGCGTACAATGCTAATGGAACCATTTTTGTCACGGGTAGCTCTGACAGCAATGCGAGGGTCTGTGTTAAACTTTCAACTTTAATTATCCTCCTTGGTAATGCAGAAACGCAGAGATGTGTTTGGTTTTAGTTTGCTTGTTAGTCTTGATTGTCAGTATTTCCATAATCTGCAGGTTTGGAGTGCCTCAAAACCTAACTTGGATGATGCTGAACAGCCGACTCATGAGCTGGATGTTCTACGTGGCCATGAGAATGATGTCAACTATGTGCAATTTAGGTCTTTTCTTGTGAACATGGTGCCTTTCTTAGATTGTGCGTTTTGTTTGTTGGAGAACATGAAAACAAATCTTAAAGTTTTTTTCTTCTCTTTTTAGTGGTTGTGCTGTGGCTCCAAGATCTTCAACAGCTGATACTCTGAAGGAAGATAGTTACCCAAAGTTTAAGAATTCCTGGTGTGTTTTACATTTTTGAGTTGGACTTATAGTCATTGCACTATCTTCCTTCTATTCTTACTTTGGATCTGGTTAAGGTTTAATACGTTTGATTACTAGGTTCTGTCATGACAACATAGTAACCTGCTCTCGTGATGGTAGTGCAATTATATGGACTCCAAGATCACGTAAATTCCATGTAAGTTTCTTTAATCAACCACGGAATGCAACGGTAACGGTGCTTCGCAAGTCCATGATAAGAAATTTCCGATTCTGTCATCAGTTTCCACAACCTCCTCGATGTTATATTTCCAGGGGAAATCTGGACGCTGGATGAAAGGATATCATCTGAAGGTTCCACCTCCTCCTCTTCCTCCCCAACCTCCTCGAGGAGGGCCACGTCAAAGGTTTCTTCCAACACCACGGGGTGTCAATATGATTATATGGAGCTTGGATAATCGTTTCGTACTTGCCGCTATCATGGGTAAATATCATCTGAGGAAATATTATGATGCATAGATTTTCAATTTGATGAATTTCTCTTAGTCTCATTTGTTCCAATCGTGGATAGTTAAATACATAACACTTTTTGGCCACCTGTTGGTGTTACGTGAACTTACTACTGTCTTCTGTTTCCCTTAACCTGTCGGTGTTTATTCAGATTGCAGGATTTGTGTTTGGAATGCTGCTGATGGTAGCTTAGTGCATTGTTTAACTGGTCACAGTGAATCGGTAACAATCACCTAAATTTCTACCCCTTATGTATGTTGTCTTTTAGTTGGGGCCAGATGTATGTTGTCTTTTTTTTGTTTTAATTTTGTATGCTTCATTGTAGTTCTCATTTGATGTTGATCTTCTCCCGAATGTCCCATATTTTCCATATTGCATTTATCTTCAATTTTTGTAGTTCAGCCCCAACTTGCTTTGGGAAATACTAATATATGTATATGATCTGTTTCACTTATGCCCTCTTGGTAGTCCTATGTCTTGGATGTCCATCCGTTCAATCCTCGGATTGCTATGAGCGCCGGCTATGACGGAAAAACAATCATCTGGGATGTGAGTTTCATTTTTTTTGGATAAGAATAGTCCTTGATCTTATCAATAGCATCACTAACCTCCTTCGACATTTTCTTCTAGATATGGGAGGGTGTACCAATCAAAGTATATGAAATCGGGCGTTTTAAGTTGGTTGATGGAAAGTTTTCACAGTAAGTAAGCGATGAAACATCCAGGATAAGATCTTCTATATCCTCTGTTTTGTTTCCGGGGTTTTCAAATGACTTCAGTAACACATGCATATGACTCTTGAGTCTGAAACTAGAATAAACAGTCATGTTGTGCATATCCAGTTGGGTATACAATATTTCTATTTCATTCAGCAAAGACATCTGCTTCGAAAGCATTTATTTGAAAGTTATGGAATCAATTACTTATGATATTTTTTTTCCTTGGCACTGTGTAGAGATGGGACATCTATTGTGCTTTCAGATGAAGTTGGCCAGATATATTTTCTAAACACGGGACAAGGAGAGTCTCAAAAAGATGCTAAATACGACCAGGTATGGTGGATTTTGCATCCCAAATGCATGATCATTTTCTAATATATGGCTGTAGTTTCTAGTGATCCTCTATTGCTTTGTAATCCTTTGTCTTGTCTTGTTTTGTTTAAGTTCTTCCTTGGTGATTATCGTCCTCTTATTCGAGATACCAATGGACATGTTCTTGATCAGGTTGGTTTCAAATACTTGTATCTTCTGTTTTGTTTCTAGTTCCTCTTGCATTCTTTTTAAGAGACCTCACTGAACTATGCACACTTTTATGCATTTTTCACTAATAGTTCGAGTTTAGAAAGCGGAGATGTATGATTGATATCCTTGCACTTGCTTTACTGTTGACTAAATTTAAAGCTTTATAATTTCCTTGGTGCAGGAGACTCAGCTTCTTCCCCATCGGAGGAACCTACAGGATCTTCTTTGTGATTCAAGTTTGTTTCCAAAAGCTTATCTTTATGTCAATTATGCAAGATTTTGGTTATTCATGGAACATATTCCTTGTTTTTTATTTTAATTTTCCAGGTATGATTCCGTATCCAGAACCTGACCAGACAATGTTTCAGCAACGCAGACTTGGTGCACTAGGAGTTGAATGGCGTCCTTCCTCGATAAAGTTTTCTGTTGGCCCTGATTTTAGTTTAGGTCAAGATTATATTATGCCTCCTTTGGCTGATCTGGATAGATTGATCGAGCCACTGCCTGAGTTTATCGATGCTATGTACTGGGAACCAGAACATGAAGCTCTGAGTGAGGACAATGATTCAGAGTACAATGCCGAAGCTTCCTCTGATGGAGCTAGGGCAAGCCCATGTTCTAACTCTTCAAATGAACTTGAGTGCAGTTCCGAGGACAGTGACGTTGAAAATATTCACGAAAATAGCTATCATTGGAAAAGAAGAAGAAAACATCCTAGAGTATGTTTTGTTCAACTCATGCGATTTTGTTTGTCGTTATCTATGGACTAACTCCCGTTTTCTCAGGCTGAGGTCGCTACTTCATCTGGAAGGCGTGATAAGAGGATTTTGGATGAGATTGACAGCTCGAAATTTGGAAATAAGAGAACCAAGAACCGAAAAATTGGCGTGAAGGCTTCAAGAAGAAAATATTCTGATGTCAAGGCATCACGACCGCAAAGAGCAGCAGCCCAAAATGCTCGATCCTTGCTTTCAAAAATTTCTGGAAGCTCTTCGGATGAAGTTGATGATTCATCCAACAGTGAATCTGATAGAAGCGCACCCCCTTTGCAACAGTTGGAAAAACCATCTCAGATGCTGGAATCTCTTTCAAATGACAAACAGAAGAAAAGATTGATTGTAAAGATCTCGGTTAAGAAGCCAACAGAGTCTGTGGAAAGCAAGAGAGATGCAATGAATCAAGCTGATTTGGAGCGTATTTCTTCTAAATCTTTGGAGGAGAATCACAAAGTGATTGGTATATACTCCAGAGAACCTGGGTCAAGTTCTGTAGATGCAAAAGGTGCCTCATGGTGTCAGGATGTGCCCCATTCTATGAATACGCCACAGAGAGAAAAGGCCGGGAATCAGTTGATAACATCTTCAGATCAGGACAAGAATTTGTGCAAGTGGAGTGAAGAGGTTCCTGTTTGTGAATCCACCGAATTAACTGCGTCTGAGAACATTGAAGAAGCGCAAACATTTAATGGGTACGGGAAATCTTATTATGATTACCAAGAAAAAATTATGTTCATATTAAATTTCCACAATATCTAATTCCTTGTATTCTCTTGCAGGGATGAAGATTTGTCAAGAGTTGAACCAGTGGCTGGTCAGTTAAGACATTGTGATATAGATACTTCCATGGAAGCTGAGGAGATTCTTCCAAAGAAAGTTCGACGCCTGAGATTAAAGCTTCGGCATCCCAGCAGTCCTCAAAAACTTGAGCCTGATGAGATAGCAGATGATTTGACAGATGGTGGAGATGGTTTTGCATCCATAGCTCCCTCTTCCATGAATCCGATTATGGATTCTGAACCTGGGATAGATAATGTTAGATACTCTCTTGCACATGACCTTGAGTTTGGAGAAGCTACAGCCGATGTGATACGTAGGAAGAGATCCATGAGACTGAAGGCCACTTCAAGTGAATCTGGTGCAAAAAATTGTGTATTACGCGTGAGGTCGGGCTCTGGATCCATAGATAAAGTAAAGAAACAAGGAATTCCTTCCAAAAGCGTGTATGATTGTGCATCACTTGAAGAATGGCCTTCTACTTCAAAAGCTGGGTCCCGGTCAAGATCTGCAAGCGCCAGCACGAGCAAACAAAGTCTCAATACTGGGATTAGGTTGAATAATGTGTCAAGAAAAATCTCATGGTTAATGCTGTCAGAACACGAGGAAGGCTGCCGTTATATACCCCAGCTAGGGGATGAAGTTGTTTACTTCAAGCAGGTAGGTCCTTTTGGCTGGTAATTCTGTCACTTCCATGTATTAATCTGGTAGATCTGGAATTAAACAACTTTCTTTGGTTGTCGTTTTCAGGGTCATCAAGAGTTCCTTGAAACTAGAGAATTAAATGACAGTGACCGATCAAGGTACCTTCCTCGCAACCTTGGAGCGGTAGAGATTTGCAAAGTCGAGAAACTCAACTACGATACATATCCTGGTTCTGGTGAGAGCTGCTGCAAAATGACCCTCAGGGCTCTGGAAGGCTCCCGCAAGGAGTTCCAACTAACACTTCCTGACCTCATTAATTTCCCGGATTTTATTGTGGAGAAGACTCGATACGATGCTGCAATCAAAACAAACTGGGAAATCGGTGATGAATGCCGTGTGTGGTGGAGAAATGAATCCGGTGAAGGCGGTGCTTGGTGGGAAGGTAGGATTGAGTCTTCACAAGTTAAGTCCACTGACTTCCCAGACAGTCCATGGGAGAGATACAGGGTTGTCTATGAAACTGGGGACACAAATCTTCACAGCCCCTGGGAGTTTGACAATCCTCCTCAGTTTCCTTGGGAAAACTCTACTATAGACGAAAAGACTAGAGATAAACTACTTTCTTTATTTGCTGGACTAGTGAAGTCAATCAGCAAGCATCAGGTTTGTCTTCTCTCCCAAAACTTTTTTTCTGAGCTTTCTGTTACCCTCGCTTGCCTGATGACCGTTATTTGCTTATGTTATTATGTATTCTTCTTCAGGATAGCTATGGAATCGAAAAGCTAAACGAAGCTGCTCAAAAGATGGATTTCTGCAATAGGTACACTTTGATCTCTGCAGTTGATTCTTTCAAAACCTCCCTTAACCCCATAAACTTGAAGATAGTTGAGTCAATGCTTTTTTTGGTAACTCATGATAAAACCTGTGGATATTCTTATGTGTCGGTATGATTCAATGCATATTTTGTAACTCAGCTTAAAATCGCAGGTTCCCAGTTCCTTTATACCCTGAGCTGATTCAGCAGAGAGTAGAGAATGAGTACTACAGAAGTATTGGATCGTTTAAACACGACGTGGATGCAATGCTCTCAAACGCTGAATCTTATTTTGCTACGAACGCACAGATGCGTTCTAAGATCAAGCGACTCCGAGATAAATTCACAAAAACGTTACGAAAGGTGTTACAAAGCTGATGATGGTATCAATGGTCGGTCTTTGTAAACTCCTTAGGCTGTGGCAATTTTTATTATAAAAATTATATAGCGAAAGAAAATTAAAAAATATTCACTCGTAGAAAAAGAAAAGTCGGTTGTTTTGTTTGTAGTAGAGTCACCCGACACAGGTTCATGTATAGATCGGGTCGCTTTAGTTCCACAAGACTAACATGTCTGCAGTGTAACAGAAATTTACTCTTTTGTCACAAGAATAGAATGACATCACGAGTCTGATTTGCAAGAAGATGATTATTTACAACTAAATTGTTTTTCTTTTAATTAGAAAGTAATCACAAACACTTATTAAACAGTAATGAGCCCAAATTAAAAAAAAAAAAAAAGTGTGTTGTGTTAAATAGAAGGAAACGCGGGCTGAAATCTAAAACCCTAATCGTCGCTGCGCCGTGAGGAAAAGCATCTAAGAGAAAACAATGGCGGGAGGCAAGATGAGGAAGGAGAAGCCCAAGGCGTCGAACCAGTACCAAGGAGGGATCTCATTCCACAAATCGAAAGGGCAGCATATCCTGAAGAACCCTCTGCTTGTGGATTCTATCGTTCAGAAAGCAGGGATTAAGAGCACCGATGTTATTCTCGAGATCGGTCCTGGTACTGGAAACCTCACCAAGAAGCTTCTCGAAGCTGGTAAGGAAGTTATCGCTGTCGAACTCGATTCTCGTATGGTACTCGAGCTTCAGCGCCGCTTTCAAGGAACTCCTTTTTCTAACCGCCTCAAGGTAATAAAGGGATTCTTGTTCGAAACCTTTCGTCGTTATTCGTATCGATTAATCTTTGTTTTTTTGATGATTCCATTGTCATTATTGGCGCATGTCAGTTTAGCTTGATTCCATTGTCATTATTGGCTCATGTCAGTTTATCTTGATTCCTCCTTTTGTCATATCTCTTGTTACATACATACAGATGCTAAGTTAATGCTGTCCTCTTTAGGTAATCCAAGGTGATGTGCTCAAGACCGAGCTTCCCCGCTTCGACATATGTGTGGCCAACATTCCGTATCAGATATCATCTCCTCTCACATTCAAGCTTCTCTTCCACCCAACAAGCTTCAGGTGCGCTGTCATCATGTACCAAAGGGAGTTCGCCATGAGACTCGTTGCCCAACCAGGAGACAATCTCTACTGCCGCCTATCTGTCAACACTCAGCTATATGCCAGAGTCTCCCACCTCCTCAAAGTGGGCAAGAACAATTTCCGCCCACCTCCAAAGGTGGATTCTTCTGTTGTTCGAATCGAACCAAGGAAGCCACAGCCTCAGGTGAACAAGAAGGAGTGGGATGGCTTCTTAAGAGTCTGTTTCATCAGAAAGAACAAAACCCTGGGATCTATTTTCAAGCAAAAATCTGTTCTTTCGATGCTGGAGAAGAACTACAAGACTCTTCAGGCGGTACTAGCTTCCTTGCAGAACAATGGCTCCACCGGAGAAGCTGCTCCCAACACCGCCATGGGTCTTGGTGACCAGAGCATGGGAATCGAAGATCTCGACAACGAAATGGATGATGATGATGATATGGAGATGGATGAAGGAGAAGGAGACGGAGGAGAAGCATCAGAGTTCAAGGAGAAAGTTATGAATGTGTTGAAGGAAGGTGGTTTCGAGGAGAAGAGATCTTCAAAGCTATCACAACAAGAGTTTTTGTATCTTCTTTCGTTGTTCAACAAGTCGGGTATTCATTTCGCATAATTAATTATATGGGTGGAAAAGTTTTGTTCTTTTTTCTTTTTTCTTTTTTCTTTTTTCTTTTTGTGCTTTTGTATTGATTCTCTCATCAAAAGGAGAAAGTGTACCCTGTTTTTAGATTGAAGCTTAACATTTGGATGTGAAAATCAATTATTGACGCTACAATTTCTTTTGCTCATAATTGTCTGTTTGAGTAAACGAAGAAATGAGAAAATTGACTCAAGTAGATATGAGAGTTGAAAAGAATCCTCATAAATAAATGCATTAAACTTGATAGTGGCTGGCTCCAAGGCTGTGCATATTAGACCACCATTTTTTTTCTTTTTTATCTTCTGGTTTTGATAATCTTTCCTTGGTATCATGACTTGTGTTTGGATTGCTGCTGAAGTAGCTCATATAGGAGAGACTAAGTCTCATTTTTTTCTCTGCAAAGATAACAATATGGAGTCTCAGAAAGGTAGGCATGTTGCGTCATACTTAGTATCTGCAAGTCATAATGCAGTATGTCCATCAAAGGAGCACCATTTATTGTCACAGAATGTTTTTCTTGGGTACAACTATGGCTATTTATATCTTTGTTACACAGCTATATTTGATCGTTCTGGTAGATATATGTTATCTCTGGTTCCGATGACCGGAGACCTATAATATAATCTTCTTTTAACCTTTCTATATGCATAGGAATGAGAATAGAAAAACCCAAATGGTGTTAGCAATAACACCATGTCGGCAAAAAGCTGCCTCCTATTTACTTACAATACTACTTTAGAGTTGCATCTACACTCCTCTTGCTTTCGATTTCTCTAATGATGTTCACAAGTTGGCCCTGATTCAGGTTTTTCTCTAAGAAGGCGTCCATCCCAGCTTGTATGGTTTCTCTTGCTTCCCTTGAACCAGGATCATGACCAGATACAGCTATAATTGGTATATGCACACCATATTTCCTCTCCACTTTCCTAATCTCTCTAGTTGCTTCATATCCATCCATTTCTGGCATCTGTTCAGAAATATATGTATTAGGAGTGAACCATTTGCGATTTTGCGTTATGGAAGGCTCATCAATAATAAATTTACCTGGCAGTCCATGAATATGTAGTCAAACGGGAGCATATCTACTGAACCTCCTTGTTGCGTAAGCCATTCACTGACTAGACTCACAGCTTCTTTTCCACTGTGGCATTGTTTGACCTCAGACACTCCCATCTTCTTCAGCTTTCTTGTTGCAACTGAAGATGTTATACGATTATCATCAACCACAAGAACTCTCTTTCCTGTTAAGAATTCATCATCGCTCGCTCTGGAAGTTCCTTGCTCGTCCTCTGGGTTCCCAATAGGCTTTCGACCAGAACGCACTGACTTGACCCAAGTCTCCTTCTCTGAAGGTGTTGGTGCCATTATTGTCTTGCCTAGCTTTTTGTTGTACCTTGAGCTCGGTCCCTCTTCTTGGATTTCACAAGGTGATGTCTCTGCAACAAGAGAATGTCTGAGTAGCGATTGCCTTTGCAGCTCAGTAGGTGCTCCTTTTGGATCAATTCCTCCAAACTCAGGCAACATCTTCAGCACTCGGTTAAGACGCGATCCGTGCAAGGGTTTCAAACAAGTAATGTCCCCTCTCTCACTTGCGCGGCCGCTCGGTTCGTTAAGCCAAACAACTTTACAGGATATGCCATGGTGCAAGCCTCTACGAAACTGTTGGACAATGTCGTACATCTCGGAAAATGGTCCGGCTTTTGCATCAATCACGAGAAGGATAAGTGCAGAGAAACTGTTGCTTCTCCTTCTAGGAGCTTGGCTTCTGGAATCAATACCGTCCATGCCAATCAAAGGCAACTCCCTCGAGCTCGGACTTGATAATTCGTTTCTCAAACTAGACTCTGCTCTTCCCATAGAACTCTGAGGTGAATACCCAAAAAGTCTCTCCAAGGCATGATTCAAATGCTCCCATTTTTCCACCACTGTGACTTTAATTCCCATAAGCTTTATGTTTTTCTCTGTAACTCTCCTGCGTTCTTCATCTTTCAGCAGGAGAACCACTCGAGAAGGTTCCTGCTTTGGACTCGAGCTGAGACAGTTGTTGAATCTTGGGCTCAGGTTGCGTATGTTCATGCTACCTCCCAAAGAAGTGTTTATAGTGAGGCCGAGGTTGGGCGTGGATATGTAATCTCCTCCTGCTTCGATGTCCTGTCTCACTTTCATGTCACTCACCGGAGACTCTGAGGTTGTCAGTAAAACATTGAACTGGAAACAGGTTCCCTTCTCCCCCATCGCCTTGTCAGTGATTCTAATCTCTCCTCCCATTAATCGTACCTAATATAGCAATTATTAGAAGAAGAAGAAGAAGAAGAAGAAGAAGAAGAAGATGCATTCGAGAATCAACGGTTTTAGTTGCTTACCAGAGACTGCACAATCCCGAGTCCTAGTCCACTTCCTTGCTGTCCTTGAGCTGTTTCTCTTACCTGAACATAGTTTTCAAACACCGATTTACGCATCTCCAGAGGTATCCCTTTGCCTGTATCGTCCACTTCAAACACGAATTCCATCGTGTTGGCATTGTTTCTTATGGAATTCGAAATCTCCATCTCATAGGTTGATGTCTGGTCTTTATTATTCTTGCACAACATACACTTTAAAAACTTGGATACACTGCCTTTAGGGTCCGATGCCAAGACCACAGAGTTCTTTGAACCCGGCCTCTGAGCCCAAGCTCGGATCGAAATGTGCCCCTCGGCTGTGAACTTGACCGCGTTGCTGACAAGATTGTTCAGAATTTGCTTCAGTTTGCCACTATCCCCTCTCACATTCGAGGACTTGAAGATGGAGCCATCGTGCAGATCCAAAACCACATCAACCCCTTTCTTCATCGCGACAGGATGGAAAAAATCGACCACGTCTTCAAGAAGCTTCGCCAGGTTGAACTCTTGTTCCTCCAAATGCATCTTCCCGCTTTCAATTTTGCTCATGTCCAATACAGAGTTAAGCAGAGCTGGTTTTGAACGACATGACAAAGACTTTCTGTCAGGGACAAACATAATAAGAGAAATTATGATCAAGAATCAGAGTCTTACCAACCAGATCCTCGGTGCATACATTCACTTGCTTTAGATTAGTGTCTAGCTCGGAGCCGGGTCTGACTTCTTCGCGGCATAGATCAATCAGACCGGTGATCCCCGCAAGGGATCCTCTAATGTCGTGGCTAGCACTTGCAAACGCTTGAGTCTTGTTCATGCTCTTCCTCTCGGCCTGTTGTGTTGCTTCCATATGGTTTTTCAGCCTCAAAAGCATATGCATCTCTCTTCTCGCTGCTCGCACCATAAACACCACAAACCCTGGAGGCCAGCACAAGGCATAAAACGTCGTCACAATAAGCAGATATATCGACGCATTATTGATGCTTGTTCCTCCTCCTTTGTTGGGAAACATGAGTGTGTATCTCTGGTTAAAAGACCATTGGAAACAAAGTGATGATGAATCTATTTCCATCAAGTGAAAACAACAACAACAACAAAAAAAAGATGATATATTATTATTTACCAGAGGCACGCCGGAAACTTCAAGAACAGAGCAAAAAGCTTGGAATTTCGAGCTTCTGATCTCCACCCCGTAGCCACCGGAACTGCAATTTCCGGGGATGCATTGAGACCGCACGGATTTCGGTTCTCTACCGAAGCAAATCGAGCCATTGGAGATGAAGAAAGAAGCATTCAGTGAACCTTCACGAACAAGCACCGTCCCGTCTTTAGTCCACATGTAAAGCTCTCCGCCGTGAAGATTCAAACGATTCAAGACACCGGTTAAAGACTTAACCGGAAACCCTAACGAAACAACTCCTTTCTTGCTGCTCAAGCTAACCACGCTCTGAAACAGAGTCTCGTTATCTTCTCCTCCCAAACCAGTTCCCACAAAGGTGGTAGTGTGATTTCTCTGTGCTGCTTGAATCCAATCTGTATGGGTTACATCTAAAGGCTGAGATCTCGTTGTATTACTGCTGAGACGACCGGTTCTCTGATCAACGGTTTGAGTGTACCAAGTGTAGTCTCCACCGCTTGAATTCGACGAAGAATTGGCAAAAACTGCGAAACTTGTGTTTAATTGTGTGATGTAAGAAAACAAGAGACCGTCCGTACTACTAATGTACGAAACTTGTGAGACTCGAGGGATCGTTGAATAAGCTTGAAACAACACTGGTGCGATCTAAAAAACAATATCAACAACAATTAAAAAAAAAAAAAATCGTTATGTAATAACTAAAGTTATCGACAATAGTAATGAAATTATAGCAACCTGTGTTTGAATCTCTGTGAAATGGGTATTGTTGTTGGTGAGATGAGAATCTACAACTCTGGCTAAACTGATTGTAGATGAATTTGTCTTTGGGTAGATGAGTTTTCCGATGTTTTCGATTTCCGAAACTAGACTTGACCGGAGATCTTCAGTGAGTAAAGCGACGTCGTCTGTTATGTCATACTTCGTTGTTGTGGACCACCAAATCACGATCGGTATGCACCCGAAAACAACCTAAATACACACGAATAGATAAATAATCGAACGTCTGAAGGTTAACATTTTTTTGACACGGCAAAGGAACAAAAGACAAACAACCTAACAATTAATAGACGAAGAACTTCTTTTTCTTTGTCAAAACGCTCAATTTTTATTTCATCATTGAGTCCCCTTTTTAGCCATAAAGTCTGCCAAATAATTGGCTTGTCGAAGAAACCAGAGTCGGAAACGATAACACGCCATGATTAAGAACAAAAGAAGAAGTTAATCCTAAAATGCAAAAGGCACGGCTAAAACAACAAAAAACAAAAAAAAGACGAAGAACTTTAATCAATGAAAAACAACAACAACAAAAATAAATCCGTACGTTGACAAAAAAAAAAAGAAAAAAAAAACAAATTAAATCATAAACCCCTAGAGGCACGGAAAAATAATTAAAAGACATAGATTATATATCATCTAATAATAGCCAGACAAGATTAAGAACAAAAAAGAAAGTGAAATCATCGTATGAACACAAAACCCTACTGACTAACCTAATTTCTTCTTTTTTTTTTTTTTTTTTAAAGGCATCCAACGATGATAAAAATAATTTAGATGGAACAAAAAAAAATACCAGGACGACGAAGACGACTAGTGGACGAGAAGCCAAAAAATTTGTAACTTTCACCATCACTTCTGTAAATTTGAAGATCCAAAAAACAAAACACAAGAAAGATCAAACTAATTAATAAGTGTATCTCCTTCATAACTTTTGATTCTCAAGATCCCTTTCTATATATATATATATTTCTTCAAAATTTGCCAAAACAATATCAAACTTTCTCATTAAAAAGTTAAATAACCAACTTTAAAAATAATTGCCAAAAAAGTATAATGCTATGTTGCCGTATAACCGTGTTACAAAGACGTAAAAAAATGGCTAATCTCGTTCACTCTCTCTCTCTCTCTCTGTATTTAAATTGAGGATTTTCAGAACAAAATCACTCGAATTTTTAAGTGCTCTATTGATTCTTAGTCGATGTATCCTGCTCTCACTTCTTATAAAGTAGACGGATGTTACATGTTGATTTTTTTTTTGTATAGTGTGGAATAAGCTACAAGTGATTAGATATTCTATTATTGGGCTAAACCAATGAGTAATCGAGGGATTCCACTAGGTTTTTTTATCGGTTATTTAATTAAAATACATTTAAGCTTGATGAAACTTGTTGTTTAACAAGACGCTAGATTTCATTAATTGTTTATATATGGCTCGTGTAAGTTTTTTCAGTTTGATCCATGGTATTTTGTCTAGAAGTATCCGTGGCACATAGCTAGTGTAAATATAAGCTGTTAAAAAAAACGTGTGTAAATATACATGCATATATACATCCACGTGTAAAATACTATATATGACGACAAAAAAATGTAAAATACTATATATAGATTATATAGATCTTCCACCAAAGAAAATCTTAAACTCAAGTGCAATATTAATATTACGAATATTTATGAATTTATATTATATATCACAAAGGGGAAAAAGGAAGGTTAGTACAAACAAATCATGGTAATAAATAAAAACAATCCTCTCGTTTTAGGAAACAATCTCAGGCATTAGGATTTAAGTTTCAACCTACATCTATTTCATTCAATCGAAATTCATGTAAATCTCAGTAACACGAAATTGTATTTAATTTCACCCGAAAAAAAGAGAGGAACAAAATAAACAATTAAGTTCATCAAGTAATTCCAGTGAAAGGTGCTAATTAAAATGATATAACCTTTGTAAGACACATATAAACATCTATCCAATAAATTTTAAAACACTATTATTAGTTTTTCATGTTAAATTAATTTTTACTATTTATGAATTAATTACTTTAACTTTAACCAAAAAAGATTTAATTAATTACTTTAAAATATTGAACATATTTTAAATTACTGGTCCTTTACAAAAAAAAAAACTTCGGATGGGAACAAGCAATCCATCAGTTGCTAGAGACGAACGCGATTCTGGTCGACAAATTTTCATATGAGTTTTTTAACAAAAAATAATAATAATAGTCATATGAGTATACTGCATGGATCTATTTTTTATCTAAAATTTACTGGCAAAAAAACTTGTTTTGCATACTTTTTGTCTACTTTGCCAATTTTTTTTTGTTTTTTGTATTTTAAATATTACAAATTATTCTAACGTATTGATTATGTTGTAGTAAAAAAATTATTATTAACTACTTAAAAATTAATTTAATGTTTTTGGAAAATATTTGACATGGTAATTTTGATGTGATATTTCTAAAAATCGTGGAGACAATGCATCACTTTGTCTTATGTAAATTTGACATGTTTTCATGAATTTTGACATTACGTAATCAATGCAAAGTGAAATTTTATTTTATTTTGAAAAATAATGTGATCTATACTAAAGTAAAGATTATTATAATTACAAGAAAAAAGGTAAACGTTATGTTTCGTTTGACAAGAATCTCCAGCATCTATCCAGAAAAATACATAACATTACTTTTTGTCGTTCATGTTGAATTTATTATTTATATTATATAATTATTTGATTTAGAAGGTCTGGTCAAAAAAGGATGGATAGTGAGGGGCAGAAGTTCTTTGTTATTTTTTTTAAAAAAAATCTGCTTGGCCCAATAGCTTTAAATTTGACATTTTCATAGCCAACACTCAAGCCCACATATATAGATCGTTGGGGGTCCTTATATAATGTGTGGGTATACAAAACATTTTTGGTTATATATGTTTATATATATATATATAGGCCGACTAAACTCAAAAACAGTGATACTTTCGTAAGAGTATTGGTTTCAAGTATCAACACCCTCCACATCATCTTCTTCTCTTTCTTTCACATAATAATTCAGCATTCACTAAAATTTTATACTTTACAATGGTTTGTTTAATAAGATTCAACATCTTACCCCACCATTTTTATTTTATTATTTATATTTTATTTTATGTTTTTGTTTTTCTGATTACATATTAATAAAAATTATCGATTGAAATTAAATTAAAATAATTAAGAGTTAAATAATTTTTGTTTTCTTTCTTAATTTAAATTCTTATAAAAAAATTGTTTTTCATAAAGACGAGAAATATAGAGAATCATTATTAAAACATATAAAATTACGAAAAAACTTAAAATGCAATACAATACATTAATAAGCATATGACACAACTAATAAAACACACATAACTTAATTAGTACAATAGACTCAACTCACAAACTTAAAATTCTCTTTGATCACGTAACATTCTGAATCTTGCCTATATGTGTTTGACTAGATCTGTTTGCAATTCGTGATGTACACTTGAATCACGCAACTCGGATCTAGCACGCACATGATTTGCAAATGCAGGTAGCACCTCGGTCGAGAATGGTTGCGGTGTACTAGACCCACTTGCCTCAGATTGATCATAATCGGTCCATTGTTGAGTATATGTATCTCGTTCATCCTCAATAATCATATTATGCAATATGATACATGACCTTATGATAGCAAGATCGGCTATGTCCCACATGCGAGCTGGTTCGCGAATGATTTTAAATCTAGCTTGCAACACTCCAAATGTACGTTCGATGTCCTTCCGACATCCCTCCTGAACTTTTGCAAATAACTTGTCTGGTTCACTTTGAGGAAGCCTAATCGATTTGACGAAAGTAGGATAAGAAGGATAGATACCGTCAGCTAGATAGTACGCCATATTATACGGACGTTGGTTAACGACGAAGTTCACTCTTGGAGTATTTCCCTGTTCAACATCATCGAACACTGGTGAACGATCTAGAACGTTTATATCGTTCAATGTGCCTGGACATCCAAAAAAAGCATGCCAAATCCACAGATCATGGGATGCGACTGCTTCAAGAATAACAGTGGTGGTTCCCTTATCTCCCCGGGTAAATTATCCTTCCCACGTTGTAGAACAATTTTTCCATTCCCATTGCATGCAATCAATACTCCCAATCATCCCTGGGAACCCTCTCATTTCACTAACATGCAAAATTCTCTGCAGGTCATCTGAGTTGGGGCTCTGAGATACACTTGCTCGTACAATTGTATGATTCCCTTACAGAATCTACGCAAGCACTCCAAAGTTGTAGTACCTCCAATTTTGATGTATTCATCTACCGCGTCGGCCGCCACACCATATGCTAACATTCGCATGGTCGTTGTACATTTTGCTAATGGAGATATACCTTCTTTATTGGTTGCGTAAAATCGTTTGGTGAAGTAGTCGTCACTGCTTGATAGGTCCCCAACGATCCGGAGGAAAACATGTTTTCGCATCCGAAATCGCCGACGAAACATTGCATCGTCATATGTAGGTTCATTGGCAAAGTAGTCGTCAATCAATCTTTGATTTGCCGCTGCATGATCTCTCTTAAAGTATCTTCTCTTGCTACGAGGTGGATAGTCTTCCTCTATTTTCTTTCGACGGTCCCTAAACTGGTTGAGGATATACCTCTCTTCAATTTCAAACTGCCTTTTGTAAGCTTCGATATCAAAAGGAAATTGTGATGGATCCATTGAGAGTTTTTTAGTAAGGTGAGATTTGTCGTATTGGTACATCAATGGAAAAATGAGTCCCCATTTATAAGAAAATGGAACCAACGGATCGAGTGGATTACATTATTACACTTGACAGCATTATTAAAGCATGTTGAGTGGTTGGAGGATAAGATTCTCCCATTAAAAACTGAAAGTCACGGATTACATTGACGAAAAAAGTCACGGACACTTGACAACATTATCAAAGCATATTGAGTGGTTGGAGGGTAAGATTCTCTATTATTAAAGCATAACGTGACAATCTAACATTATTAAAGCATCAAGTGACAACAAACATTATTAAAAGAGAAAGTGACAAACAAACATTATTAAAGCATGGAGTGACATGATACATACAATCATGGAGTGACATGATACAGACAATCATTGAGAGACATGATACAGACAGCCACTTGTGACTACAATTAATTTCCAAATAAGTCGTGGCTCAACTGCTGCAATAGCTCTCTGCTCTGGTCATTGAGACTGTCCTTTTCACTTAGCTTCAGCCACATCTTCATCTTCTTAGCCCGAGTCTTTTCTTTCATCAATTGGTTTGTCTCCTCTTGCCTTTGGGTTGCCTCCTTTTGCCTTTGGTTTGCCTCCTCTTGCAACATGGCTATTTTTTCCAGGCGTTCCAACTCTTGCGCCTTGATTTGTTTGAATTCATTAAAATCTTCGTTGACCACTTCCAAGGCTGCACCCTTACTCTTCTTTTTAGCTTTTTTCTTAGCTGCATCCCTCCCCATTAGACGAGCACTGGATCCTACAGAGTTGGAGTCACTAGCATCACTCTCGTGGGCTCTTTTAGATCCACTGCTTCCAGAGCCAGTATTTCCTCCTACCTGACTACCATAACGTGGTTGATCACGGACAGCGATCCATTCTTTCATTAAATTGAAATTTGCATTACCACCACCTGAATATAGTTCTTGCGCTTTCGCCAATACATCCTGCTCCGACCACCCGTTTTGTTGCATACGTTTAGCGTTATCGTAAGCACCAATCCATTTTCCCAATTGTTGGTTCATGTGGTTGTAATGATTTCTGCACAAAACTCCGCCACGCGGAGGATCAAATGAGCAATGTTCATTACAATACTCAGCAATTTTACCCCAAAATGATTCGCTCTTTTGGTTTCTGCCAATAACGCTGTATGTTCCATATTTGATCCACCCACTCAGTATAACCAAATTTTGCTCAGTGATCCATTTGAGGCTTTTCCGGGGAGCAGGGGTTGAATTGTCTGCACTTGGAGTGGTTTCATTAACACCACTCATACCACCAAGAGCCATTTGTGTAGAAAATTCGGGAAATTCAATTTCTCCAACATCCGGAACAATTTCATTACCTGCCGGAGTAGAAGAATAAGGGGGTGGTTGAGATGAATATGACATCGCCGAACCGTAATATGGATGATAGTTTGGAATAGCTGACGGTATGAAGAAACTTGGTGAAAAACCATAATTTGGCATATTTTGGGGTTAGTTGGAAGATTGATTGTGAAATGGATAGTTGTTGGGATTGGGGTAGTTAAAAGGGTAATTAGAAGAATTTGGGGTGTTATTAGAAGGGTTATTTGTTGGATCCATTTTCTCAACGAAGACAGAAACAGATAAAAACGAGAGTTTATGAGAGGCTAAATAAAAAATTATTGTTAAGAATATGGTTTTTCTGTGTCTAAATCTAATGAAACAAGTCTCTATTTATAGAGTATGAAAAATGATGAATTTTGGTATAATTTTTTTTTTAAAATATAATTTCATATACAATAATTGCTTTAAATAACGTAGATGTTAAAAAAAAACAATAATCTCAGCCCATTATTTTTCGGAAATGCTTGCACAATTATCACCGAAAGTTTTTTCTTCCACCAATTAGTTGATGCCATGTGTCAAGGTTATTGTTTTTTTTGTTTTTTCAACACGTTGAAAAGATTCAACTCAGATGAATCTACATCAGTTTAACAAATTAATTCAACATCTCACTGCCGTTATTAAACAGTTGAAATAAAAAATTCAACTACCCATTGTGGATAGTCTAAGCCCATGTGATTTGAAGGGGTCAATGTGGCAATTAGGCGTTAGGGTTATACTTATATCTAATCATGTTTACGTTACGTTTATTTTTAATGAGGTTAATTGTGTGCAATTAGGCTGAAGTCTAATCATGTCGTCCGAACCTATATAAAACAGGTTTAGTGTTAAAAACAAAAATTGTACCTCGAGAATTCAGGATTTTTAAGTCAAGTATAATCGGATTTTAATTAATTTTCGCACAACCGAAATATTTTTAATTTTTTTTCATGATTTATTACTTTCGAATTCCATTTAGGCCATACTCGAGCCAAAAATATGTTTTTAGTCCCATTCTTTTTGTAGACACTCCTAAGTGGGGCTAATAAATGAGTCTTGACATACTCACAAATGTCTTAGACCATGTACAATGGTTTCAACATTCAACACCCTCCTTTTTACTTTTTAACACTCCACATCATCTTCTCTCTCTTCCACATAATAATTCAACACCCATTCAATTTTTATCATTTCCAATGGTTTTGTTTAATAAAATTCAACACCATAACCCACCATTTTCTTTTTATATATTTATTTTTTATTATGTGTTTTATTACATATTAATGACAATTATCGATTAAAAACAAAAATAATTTAGAAATAATTAATTTATTTATTT
>PKMM01013674.1:3991-20607 GCA_002933915.1 Eutrema heterophyllum | reverse complement strand
AAGGAAAAGAGTAGTATAAGAAAAGATATCAGAACGTTTGTTTTTCTATTTTTGTTTTGTTTGCGAAAAATATAAGAAATGACAAGAAGGGAGACAAACTCTACCAAAGGGATTGTTTACCTACGCTTTGATACCATGGTTTCGTACACGCACTTGCGAGAAAGATAAGAACCGACAAGAAGGAGAGACAAAAGCTACCAACGAGATTGTTTACCTACACTCTGATACCATGGTTTTGTGCATGCGTTTGCGAGAAAGATACGAACCAACAAGAAGGAGAAACAAAAGCTACCAAAGAGATTGTTTACCTACGCTCTGATACCATGATTACATCGACACAAAGGGAATAAATGTTTTCGGAAGGCAAAAAACAAGAATCATCGCCATGGATGCTCTGTGTCATCCATGAAACTCCCAATACAAACCTGAATGCCTCCTCCGATAAAAATTGAAAAAAAAATCTTCATCCATCTGCTAAAATTTCAGATGCCTTCTGATATCACTGTATTTTACCACCTCGAGTCTCATATTTTCTTTGGTTTCCCTTGTGTTTCATCTAGTTTTTATTATATATACATTGCATTTAGGTCCAAAGCGAGTCGCGTTACATTTTAGATGTCCTAGGTTGTTTTTGTTTTCTTTTGGCTTGCTGGAGCCTTTTTCAGGTGTTTAGGAGTGACTTGGAGTAGCTTGGATAAAAGGAGATGCTTGGAGCTCAAAAGAATATGTAGAGGCCATTCTAAGTGCTTTAAAGATCGACTCAGAAGAACGGTTTCCATGTGGATTTAGCTTCTGCGATGTTCATAAAAGTCGTAGATAATTGAGTTAGCTTTCCAATGGAGGTGGTTTCGAGTCATTTCGACTTGTGGTTCAATAGTTATGGCAGATTTACTGAAGACGTGTTGAAACGATTTCTGAAGTCCAGAAACAATTTCTGAAGTCTAGGGACGATTTCTGAAGTCCAGGGACACTTGTGTCGATCAACACTGGATGGTGTCGGTCGATACCGGGGCGATTTCTGAAGTCCAGAGACGATTTCTGGCAATCGAACAACTGTCTCAAAGATCGACTCATACGAAGGGCTTCCATGTGGATTTAGCTTCTGTGATCTTCATCAAAGTCATAGAAAATTGAGTTAGCTTCGCGTGAGCATTGGACTCGTGTCATTCCGAGCTGTGGTTCAAGAGTTATGCCCGATTTAGTGAATACATGTCGATCTGGTGACTTTCCACTTGACTTTGGGCCTCTCTACTTTTGTAATATATTGAACACTTTGTAGTTGTTTTTCAACAACTCTACACAGACGAAAATATCATCATCTCTGCTTCTTTTTACTGTTCTAGAGCACTTATCTCTTCTCTCCTCTTGTATTCATGAAAGATTCAAGATCTACACCATTTTAGTGAAGATTTTCTTAACTTCTTTCCATCAATCTTCTTATTTTCACTATGTCTTGCTTTTGTTCGGTTTTGTTTTGTGATTTAGTTATGTGTGAGTAGTTTTATTATGGATTGTGGGAATGGTTGATTTAGAGGGATAGATGATGATCTCTTGATGTTTAGAACAAGATTATAGAAGTTCTCATGTTTAGAAGTGGTCTTAAAGTTAGGATTGAACTAGCTACTCAATTTCTAGAACATGGACAGATTACACTTGAGAGAGGTTTGGTAGCTGTCTAGAAGATTTCTAATCATGTTGTTGATGCTTAGCAAGATGAGAATCGTGACTAAGAATCATTAATTGGCTTAAAAGAATTTACGTTTTATGCTTGTTGATATTTCGGTAGCAATTGAGAGATTAGCTAATTTGAATTATCAATGAAGGGTTTAACATCATGAGAGTGAGTTAAACTATTTGTATGTGTTCCTTGCCATAGAATTCAGCTCATTGAGTGATTAGAAACATCATTAGTGAATCATCGAATACTCCTAATCAAATGCCACTTCCTACGATCCATATCTTTATTTTCTTGATTAAAATTGAGTTAGTGTTTTGTGTTCTTTAATTCTGTGTTGTTAAAACTAGCTTGCAATCATTTTAATTGTCCTGCATGATTTTATTCTCTGTCTTTTATTTTTAGTTTTTATGGTAATTAGTTCTTAGAACGAAAACCAACAAAAATCGTTTAGCTTAGCTTAAGTAGTTTCTTGTATTCTTTCTGTGCTGTTCTTTCTCTCTGTGGATTTGATCCCTAAGTACTCAACGACAAACCGTTATGATTGTGGTAGTCTACACATTAGGGTAATTGATGTGTTGAAAAACGACTAATCAATTTTGGCGCCGTTGCCGGGGAGATAGCAATAGCCATTAGGATTTGGATTCTATCTAAGTCTAAGTATTTTTCTTTACTTTGTTACTAAACTACTCTGTTTTGTTTGCTCTGTTTTTGAAGGTTTATGCACACAAGAAGTCAAGGGCAAGAGAACTTGCAACCACTTGTGCTAGATTTTCGAAGGCACGAAAGAGATAATCAAAGAGCAACCAGAGAACGTGCTGAGCACGTGAGGCGTTTAGGCATGGACGCTCAGCGAAATGATCCTCCTCACCTAGGAGAGAACCAACCGCCACCACCACTAGACGAAGTCCAAGGAGTGGGCTTAGACCCATGGCAGCCAATCCATCCTCATAGACAGCCACAAAGGATTGGTGCCTTCGATGAACCCACTACACAAGGGGTTCTAACTGGGATAAGGCCACCGCCATTTGCGAACAACAACTTTGAGATTAAATCAAGTCTCATTAACATTGTAACGCCCGAGTTCCGGAAGAATTGATTATTGGGGGAAATAATTAATTCGGGTTTTGTTCCGGGGTAGTATCGATCGATACAAGCCTTGTATCGATCGATACCTGTCGGCGGTAGTATTGATCGATACTGGCCTGTATCGATCGATACCAGTCGGGATTTTCTTATATCTTCTTCTCTTCTCTTCTTACAGTTGAAAACCATTCTTTTTGGGAAAAATCAGAATTGGTCGTGAGAGAGAGAGAGAGAGAGCGAGAGAGAAAGGGAAAGAAAAGCTTGGTGAAGCTTGGATCTTGCGAGATCAAGAGGGTTTAAGCTTGGTGAGAAGCTTGAAGAAGAGATTGGAAGAGCGTGGTTTTAGCGTGAGCGTGAGGGAGGTTTTCTAGAGCTCGATCCATCCGATCTAAGGTGAGTTGTGACCAAAGGTTAGCAATTAAGCTTGTGTGATGCTTTGTTAAGCTTGATTGAGGAATTTTGTGGCTTGTCTTGGCGATTTCTGGGTTTAGAAATCGTGAAGGTCGTGAATCGCCGGGGAGTATCGATCGATACCAGGTGTGTATCGGTCGATACCAGTCCCATGTCGGTGAGTCGTGTTGTTGGGAGTATCGATCGATACCAGGGGTGTATCGATCGATACCAGTCGCTTGTTGGTGACTTGTGTGGTTTCAGTATCGATCGATACCAGGGGGTGTATCGGTCGATATCAGTCCCTTGTCAGGAGATTCGATGTGTTCAGTATCGATCGATACCAATCGTTGTTTGTGCCTTGGAGGCATGTTGTGTGTTTACCTTTCAGGCTGTGTGTCTAGCTTTTCTTGGAATGGAATTGCTAGGCGTTGGTATAGTTTTTCATGGAGTTGAATTGCTATTTGTGTTGGAAGTTTTAATTGGTGTTAATTAATTCTTCGTATTGATAATTGCTGATTATTGTTGTGCTTATTGGTAGCCTGTTGTTGGGAGGATCAATCTCACTCAGCGTTTGGTTAGCCAAATGTTGATGCATCACTTTTGTCGATGCAGGTAAAGATAAGGTGTGATCGTGGAATCGAGGCAGTGAAGAGGGGATGATTAGGACCTGGGGTTTTTATTATTGTTGTTGTTGCTTTTGATGTTATAGAACTATTAGCTTGTGTAAGCTGTAGACTCGTTCTTGCGTGGTTTAATTAACTCTGGTATTGTTTAATTATTCCAGAAGTTTATTTAAATTTTTTTTAAAAAAGAGTGCGGTCGTTTTAAACATGGTGCAGAACTCAAGGTTCTTAGGGGTGGCTTTGGAGAACCCGATCGATCACATCGATCAGTTCGACCGTCTTTGTGGGACGGTAAAAATGAATGGAGTCTCGGAAGACGTTGTCAAGCTAACTCTCTTCCCATTCTCTTTGGGAGACAAGGCTGCTCAATGGGAGAAGAGTGTGGTTACTACTACCATACCAACTTGGGAGGAATGCAAGAAGCAGTTCTTGGCGAAGTTTTTCTCGAGAAAAAAGACAGCAAAGCCGAGAAACGACATCACAAGCTTCAAGCAAGGAACCAATGAGTCGTTTTATGAAGCGTGGGAGAGATTGAAAGGTTATACAAGAGCTTGTTCACACCATGGAGTCTCCAAGGAAGCACTTCTCGGGATCCTACAACGTGGAGTTCTAGAGAAATACCAACTCGCTTTGAACACGGCAAGCAGTGGGAGTTTTGCTAGCCAAGACGTTGTTAATGGAGAGATACTAGTTGAAAATCTAGCTCAAAGTGATCAAGGTTATGGAGGTGAATATGATCGAACGGTGAGGGATACAAGGTATGAAGATCAAAGGTTCAAGGACACCAACGACAAGTTGGACAAAGTTTTACTTGTGAACCAAAGATCGATCAACTATGTGGGAGAGTTTGAAGGGCAGCAACAAATATACCAAGAAGTGGTAAAAGAGAGAAGTGAAGAATCTCAAGAAGAACTCAACTACATAGGAAACCAAGGGGGATTCAACCAAAACTATCGGAACCATCCGAATCTGTCTTATAGAAGCAACAATGTGGAGAATCCTCAGAACCATGTCTACCCTCCTCAACAGAAACAACAAGGACAAGGGTTCCAACAACAAGGTTTCCAACCTAGACCTTTCTTCTATTCGAATCAAGGAGGTTTCAAACCTAATCAAGGAGGTTTTCAATCAAACCAAGGGAACTACAACTCAAACTACCAGCAGGGCTATCAACCAAGGCCAAACAACAACCAAGCTCAAGGAGGCTCATCGAACCAAGGGGCACAAAATAATGTGCAAAGTATGCTCCAATAGATTTTGGAAGGCCAAACTAAAGGGCAAATTGAACTTACCAAGAAGATGGTGGATATCAACAATAAAGTCGATGGAGTGTACAACGAGCTGAACGCCAAAATTGAGCACTTGTCAACACATGTAAAAGGCGTAGATAACCAGATTGCTCAAGTAGCTTCAACGTCTAAAGGACCGAGCGGAGTTTTACCCGGTAAATCTGAAGCTAATCCGAAGGAGTATTGCCAAGCAATTACATTGAGAAGTGGAACTGAACTACCAACAAGGGAGCAAGTTGTGGTAGAGGCTGAGGAACCAAGTCAAGATGGACTTGAAGATTTTGGTGAAAATTTGCATGAACAAAAGACGGGATCGGTTTCACCAATCACGGCTCAAGATGAGCCAAATGTTGCTTTTGATGGTCTAATTTCTGAGGAGCAAGAGAAGAAGAATGAAGGGGTGTCAACTGGAGTCATCAAGAAGAGGTGGATTTCATTCTTCCACCATATGAACCAAAACTTCCATTTCCCGGAAGATTCAAGAGGCAAATCATGGACAAACAATTCGAGAAATTCAAGAAGATCATGAGAACGGTTCAAGTAACCATACCATTTGCTGATCTTATGCTTGAGTGTCCAATATACAACAAGCTCCTCAAGGACGTTATGACCAAGAGAAGGCAACTTGAAGAGGCCATGGTAGTGATTAACCACGAGTGTAGCGCCATAATCCAGAACAACTTGCTTCAAGACCCGGGCAGCTTCACACTACCTTGCACACTAGGACCTTTGTCATTTGGAAGATGTCTAGTCGATCTCGGTGCAAGCGTGAACCTCATGCCACTGACTGTATCTAAGAGGCTTGGATACAGTAACTTCAAGAAGACGAGAATCTCACTAGTCCTAGCGGATAGAACAATCCGATTTCCAATTGGGATTCTTGAAGACTTGCCATTGAAAGTTGGGAACTGCATCATCCCAACTGATTTCGTGGTACTAGAGATGGATGAAGAACCATCAGATCCCATAATCTTGGGAAGACCTTTCTTAGCAACCGCGGGTGCCATCATTGACGTAAAGAACGGCATGATCGATCTACACTTGGGGGATCTCGTTCTAAAATTCAACATAATGGAAGTGATGAAGAAGCCAACCATAGATGGAAGAGTTTTCTACATAGAAACCTTAGATGACATGGTTGATGAGTACTTGGCGAAGTTGAGCATGGAAGACGCTTTAGAAGTAGCCCTCACACAAGGGAGCGAAGAAAGTGAGCTTGTGAACGAAGAGGCAATCGAATATGAGAAAATCCTTGATTCTCATCCACCGTGGAACAAAGAAGCATACTTCTCGGAGTTAGGAGAAAACGTGGAAGTGGAGAAGAAAGAAGACACTAGCAATGGTAAGTCTAGTGTGGAGGATGATTGGAGCGAGCTCAACGCTCCACAACTTCAACTCAAACCGTTGCCCAACGGTCTAAGGTACGCGTTTCTTGCACCGAGCTCCACATGTCCGGTTATCATAAATGATGCATTGAATGAGGAGAAAACATCTATGCTTTTGAATGAATTGAAAAAGTATAGGAAATCTCTAGGCTATTCTTTGAAAGACATAAAAGGAATTTCTCCATCATTGTGCATGCATAGAATTCATTTGGAAGATGAATCTAAAACCTCAATTGAACACCAAAGAAGGTTAAACCCGAACTTGAAAGAAGTAGTAAAAAAGGAAATTTTGAAATTACTTGAAGCGGGAGTGATCTATCCAATCTCGGATAGTACTTGGATCTCTCCGGTTCATGTAGTTCCAAAGAAAGAGGGAATGACCGTAATCAAAAATGAAAAAGACCAATTGATTCCAACCAGAACCATCACGGGCCATAGAGTATGCATTGACTATAGGAAACTGAATTCTTCAACTAGGAAAGATCATTTTCCTTTGCCATTCATTGATCAAATGCTTGAAAGACTTGCACATCATTCATATTATTGCTTCCTCGATGGTTACTCGGGTTTCTTTCAAATACCAATACACCCGAGCGACCAAGAGAAGACGACTTTCACTTGGCCATATGGTACCTTTGCTTATCGAAGGATGCCGTTTGGTTTGTGTAATGCACCCGCGACTTTTCAAAGGTGTATGATGTCTATCTTCTCCGATTACATTGAGGATATAATGGAAGTTCTTATGGATGACTTCTCTGTATATGGTTCTTCGTTTGGTGGTTGTCTTTCTAATTTGTGCAGGGTGCTCAAAAGATGTGAAGACACAAGTCTCGTTCTAAATTGGGAAAAATGCCACTTCATGGTGAAGAACGGGATTGTTCTCGAGCATCGCATTTCTGAAAATGGGATCGAAGTTGATAAGGCGAAGATCGAGGTTATGGTGACTTTAGAACCTCCATCAACGGTCAAGGGAATCCGAAGCTTCTTGGGACATGCTGGGTTCTACAGGATATTCATAAAAGACTTCTCAAAAATCGCAAGACCACTCACAAGACTCTTATGCAAAGATGTTGATTTTGTCTTTGACGAGGATTGCCATGAAGCTTTTGTGAAGTTGAAAAATGCTTTGGTGAGTGCACCAATTGTACAACCACCGGATTGGAGTTTGCCATTTGAAGTAATGTGTGACGCAAGTGATTTCGCTGTCGGGGCAGTATTGGGACAAAAGAAGGATAAAAAGCTCCATGTGATCTATTACGCAAGTCGGACTCTAGACGATGCACAAGTGAGATATGCGACAACGGAGAAGGAACTCTTGGTGATTGTCTATTCATTCGAGAAATTTTAATCCTACTTGGTGGGTTCGAAAGTCATTGTGCACACAGACCATGCTGCGTTAAGATATTTGCTGGCTAAGAAAGATGCCAAGCCGAGATTGTTGAGGTGGATTCTTCTCCTACAAAAGTTAGACCTTGAGATCAAAGACAAAAAGGGGATTGAGAATGGAGTAGCTGATCATTTATCAAGGATGAGGAATGAGGAGACAATCCCCATCGATGACTCATTGCCCGAAGAACAAGTGAACTTGATCCGAACTTTGTACAAGGCGGATTTTATGATGGAAGAAATATTGTCAACAAACACCATGGAGGTTAGCTTGCCTTGGTATGCAGATATTGTCAACTTTTTGTCAATCGAGAAAGAACCACCGAATCTCCAAGGGTATTTAAAGAAGAAATTCTACAAAGATGTTCGACATTATTTTTGGGACGAACCTTACCTCTATAAGCGTTGCAACGATGGACTCTATAGAAGATGCATTTCGGAAGAGGAGACTCCCGGGATTTTGTTCAGCTGTCACGGATCGGACTATGGAGGACACTTTGCAACATTCAAGACGGTCCAAAAAGCTCTACAAGCGGGATTCTGGTGGCCTACAATGTTTAGAGATGCTTACGATTACATATCTAAGTGTGATGCATGCCAAAGGAGAGGCAACGTAAGCATGAGGAACGAAATGCCTCAAAACCCGATTCTTGAAGTCGAGGTGTTTGACGTTTGGGGCATTGATTTCATGGGACCATTCCCGTCATCGTATGGTAACCAATACATCCTTGTAGCGGTTGATTATGTGTCAAAATGGGTGGAAGCCATAGCGAGTCCAACAAATGATGCTAAGGTCGTTGTGAAATTGTTTAAGAGCATCATTTTTCCAAGGTTCGGAGTTCCACGTGTAGTCATAAGCGATGGAGGAAGCCACTTCATCAACAAAGTATTTGAAGGGCTTATGAAGAAGCATGGAGTGAAGCATAAGGTAGCTACACCTTATCATCCTCAAACATCTGGCCAAGTGGAGGTATCAAACCGTCAAATCAAGGCAATTCTAAAGAAGACGGTGGGAAAAACGAAGAAGGATTGGGCCACAAAGCTGGATGACGCTCTATGGGCATATCGTACGGCTTACAAGACGCCGATTGGAACAACTCCGTTTAACTTGCTCTACGGAAAATCTTGCCACCTTCCGATGGAGATAGAATACAAGGCGTTGTGGGCAACCAAACTCCTTAACTTCGACCTCAAGACAGCGTTCGAGAAGAGGTTAATACAATTGGAAGAGCTCGAGGAAATTCGCCAAGGAGCTTATGAGAGCTCAAGGATTTACAAAGAACGCACAAAAGCCTTCCACGACAAAAAGATTCTGAAGAGAGACTTCAAAACCGGGGACCAAGTCCTGCTGTTCAACTCAAGGATTAGATTGTTTCCCGGGAAGCTAAATCGAAGTGGTCGGGACCATTCACAATCAAAGAAGTCCACCCCTATGGAGCGATAGAACTGTGCAACAACTCCGGGGAAGAGTTCACGGTGAATGGGCAGCGTTGCAAGCCATACTTGGCAGACATTACGATCGAGGAACAAGCCATGGTTCCTCTTTCCGACCCCCAAAACGCATGAGGCGTCAACAAAGTCAAGCTTAGGGACTTAAAACAAGCGCGCTTGGGAGGCAATCCCATGTTATCCTTTGTACATATGTTTATATATTTGTTTTAAGTTTGATTTAATCCTTGTTTTATTGTGTTTTAGTGTTACATGGCATGGGGATTCGCAGGGAAACGATTCAGAGTCAAAACAAAAAATCACAAGTCAAAGGAATGCTAAAGCTTCTCATCTTCACAACTCCAAGGTACCCCACTTTACCTCTTGTATATACTTTTGATTTGCACTTTTACTCTTTCTTCGGATTCATTTCACACCGAGACGGTGTGATTTAAGTCCGGGGGAGAGATCTTTGTCATTTAACGTCGTTTTCTGTGTCTTATTTTATTTGTCTTTGAGTCACTTCGAGTCATGCATATCTCCATCTTTTGTGGAATAGCTCTGTCTCGAATGTGTTTTCTCATCTTTTTCTTTGTCTTATTTTCTTTCTCTTGAATCTTGCATTGTACATATTATATTGCATAGAAAAACAAAAAAATCAAAAAATTTCAAAAATCCAAAAAGAAATCATGTAGTTTGCATAATCTCATCTTCATAATAGGATTGTGTCTAGAAACTTGTAGGATTGCACTCATTTGCATAGGGGACAATGATTAAACACATGAACTTTGAAAACATTGCCCTTGATAAACATGTTATGATGCATAAACCGCTTCGAAAAATTGGAAAATCCATGCTTTGATCTCTTGGCTTGCTTGTCTTTGATTATGATGAAGCTTGCTGTGATTTGATTCCAACTCTATTTACTTGAAACTAACTTGAACATTAATTGTCTCGCCTAAAGGTTCGAAATGCATTCTCATGGTCTTAAATTATATACTCGAATTTTCTTATCCGCTTTGCCACTCTTGTGCTAATTCGAGTAGCTATCCTCATTTTTAGGGTAGTTCCCCACCTCATCACCTAAGACAATTGTTTCATACCCTTGTTATTTGTGAGTGAGGCCTTTTTCTTGAAAATGCATACAATTGAAAAATCTTGTAAGAGAAAGGAACGACAAGGCTTATCTTCCTTAGATAAATAACCCTGGAACTGGGAAATAGAATAGTTAGGATAAGCTGGATTGAATGGTGAGTGAAGTGAGGAAGAGGGTGAGAAGAAATCGGTTCAAGGCTAAAGAAAGAGCCTAAGGTGTGAAAAGAAAGTAGAAAAGAAAGCGAGAAACTCTAGGAAAAGATCGTGTATTCAAAGTTGTCTAAACTCTCGTTTAATAAATAAATAAAAAAGAAGAATAAGAGTTTAGACTAAGAAGAGAAATTCCCCTAGAGTGTTAACAAAAGAACAAGAAATGAGGTTATGAACAATGCGTATATCTAGCCCAAAGGGCTACGGGTTTTATTTACGGGATGAGAGATTGCAAGGCAATGAGCTTAAGACGAGAGATTAGAAAGCTAGGATAGGATGGAAGATAATCTTTGATACATCTTTGTTCTATTCCTTCCTTGCTTTTTCGAATTGCCATGCATTACGCTTTTGTGAGAGTAAGTCGCCCGGAAAATTTGAACCTCCTCATGCATTATGCTTTCAAGCCTTTCTCGCCAAAACCGATTGAGAAGTGTTAGATTCCCTTACGTGAGACCGCACCTGAAAAGATTTAAATGAATGTTAAAGAGTTGGTTGATATGAATGGTTGTAGATTCTAAAAATCTTAGGCACTTGAGTAAAAGATTCGAGTTGCGATAGGTATGGAGAAGTTCGTAAGAGTAGAAGCGATTTTTGCATTATGACATGTTTACCTAAGGACCTTGAGTTGAAATTTTCGTGTGTTTCCTTTTGGATATGAGTCCCCGTCTTCAAACTTCTCTTCTTGGCTTACTTTGCTTTATTCGCTTGAGGACAAGCAAAAGGCAAGTCCGGGGGAGTTGATATCACTGTATTTTACCACCTCGAGTCTCATATTTTCTTTGATTTTCCTTGTGTTTCATCTAGTTTTTATTATATATACATTGCATTTAGGTCCAAAGCGAGTCACGTTACATTGTAGATGTCCTAGGTTGTTTTTGTTTTCTTTTGGCTTGCTGGAGCCTTTTTCAGGTGTTTAGGAGTGACTTGGAGTAGCTTGGATAAAAGGAGATGCTTGGAGCTCAAAAGAATATGTAGAGGCCATTCGAAGTGCTTTAAAGATCGACTCAGAAGAACGGTTTCCATGTGGATTTAGCTTCTGCAATGTTCATAAAAGTCATAGATAATGGAGTTAGCTTTCCAATGGAGGTGGTTTCGAGTCATTCCGACTTGTGGTTCAATAGTTATGGCTGATTTACTGAAGACGTGTCGAAACGATTTCTGAAGTCCAGAGACGATTTCTGAAGTCCAGGGACACTGGTGTTGATCGACACTGGCTGGTGTCGGTCGATACCGGGGCGATTTCTGAAGTCCAGGGACGATTTCTGGCAATCGAACAACTGTCTCAAAGATCGATTCATACAAAGGGCTTCCATGTGGATTTAGCTTCTGTGATCTTCATCAAAGTCATAGACAATTGAGTTAACTTCTCGTGAGCGTTGGACTCGTGTCATTCCGAGTTGTGGTTCAAGAGTTATGCCCGATTTAGTGAATACGTGTCGATCTGGTGACTTTCCACTTGACTTTGGGCCCCTTTACTTTTGTAATATATTGAACACTTTGTAGTTGTTTTTCAACAACTCTACACAAACTAAAATATCATCATCTCTGCTTCTTTTTACTGTTTTAGAGAACTTATCTCTTCTCTCCTCTTGTATTCATGAAAGATTCAAGATCTACACCATTTTAGTGAAGATTTTCTTAACTTCTTTCCATCAATCTTCTTATTTTCACTATGTCTTGCTTTTGTTCGGTTTTGTTTTGTGATTTAGTTATGTGTGAGTAGTTTTATTATGGATTGTGGGAATGGTTGATTTAGAGGGATAGATGATGATCTCTTGATGTTTAGAACAAGATTATAGAAGTTCTCATGTTTAGAAGTGGTCTTAAAGTTAGGATTGAACTAGCTACTCAATTTCTAGAACATGGACAGATTACACTTGAGAGAGGTTTGGTAGCTGTCTAGAAGATTTCTAATCATGTTGTTGATGCTTAGCAAGATGAGAATCGTGACTAAGAATCATTAATTGGCTTAAAAGAATTTACGTTTTATGCTTGTTGATATTTCGGTAGCAATTGAGAGATTAACTAATTTGAATTATCAATGAAGGGTTTAACATCATGAGAGTGAGTTAAACTATTTGTATGTGTTCCTTGCCATAGAATTCAGCTCATTGAGTGATTAGAAACATCATTAGTGAATCATCGAATACTCCTAATCAAATGCCATTTCCTACGATCCATATCTTTATTTTCTTGATTAAAATTGAGTTAGTGTTTTGTGTTCTTTAATTCTGTGTTGTTAAAACTAGCTTGCAATCATTTTAATTGCCCTGCATGATTTTATTCTCTGTCTTTTATTTTTAGTTTTTATCGTAATTAGTTCTTAGAACGAAAACCAACAAAAATCGTTTAGCTTAGCTTAAGTAGTTTCTTGTATTCTTCCTGTGCTGTTCTTTCTCTCTGTGGATTCGATCCGTAAGTACTCAACGACAAACCGTTATGATTGCGGTAGTCTACATATTAGGGTGATTGATGTGTTGAAAAACGACTAATCACCTTCTCTGTCATTCATTCGCTTCCTCATGAAGCTTTGAGATCATCCTAATTTGGAAAATCGAAGATCCTGAAACAAAACGCGAGTACGATTTTCGATAGGCTCGACACTGACCGGCAATTAAACCTCGAAAGGAAGGAATCATTGCCACTATTATTTTGCCTTTTCACATAATGTTTGCATTTGTACGTTTTATATCTTCTACTCAAAAACTTCTCGAGACCAAGATATCAGGAGCCATGGCCATTAGATGATATCGATTTTTCCTCTTAATCAAACATTGGTTCTTCTGCGTTTTGATTATGATTCTGCTGCGTATGAATGATGATAGGGTTTTCCAATTATTGATTATTTCTGATATTTTGTTCATATCCTGGAAATTTTTGATAAACGACATTATCTTTGTTGTTCTTATTTGTGGGTATTATGTGTTTTTGATAGGTTTGTATTAAGGAGGTGTGTGGAAGGTAAGTGTTGAGCTTCCATATGATTATTCTTATAAATCTCCATCTTATGGTTTCATTACTAAGATTTATCACCTAAATGTTGATGAACTGTGAATTTAGTTTAATCACTAGATGTTTTGGATAATTATTGGATTTTTGTGTTCTTGAGAATCTTCTCTACCTTTATTTTTGGTCTCTTTGTTAAGCAGATAGGTCGGGTTCTGTTTGTTTCGATGTGATCAATCAAAGTCCTATAACTCTCTCTGTTTATTTCAATGTTTAATACACAAAACGTGTTCTGTCTCAAAGAGAGTTATATGTGCAAATTAATGGCTTAGCCATTGTGTCTTTGTTGTTGATATTATTCATTACTGTTATGCACGATTTATGATATTTTGACTTATGCTGCTTTTGTGGAATTAGTAGCGTAAGAAAACGATGTTCCTACAAACCACAACAATGCAGTTAATATTGGGTCTTCTTAATCGGCTAATAATGAACCTTTCATCAATAGGATTAGAAAGTGTGGTTTTTTATCCTTGTGTGGGATTAGAAAGTGTGTCGGTAACATGTGTGTTTGAATTTATTCTTTCTTAATAGACAGTGTTACCATTTAAATGAAGTGGTCAACTAGATGACGTTGACTTTGAGAGCAAAACTCCATGCTCATTTTTCACACTATTGCGGTTACTACTCTTTCACCAGCAGAGGAGCCCTTATGGAATATTGTAAAGGCTAATACCTTGGATTTTAATGCTTGGACTACCCTGATCGAAGAGACATGGAAGATAGAGAGTTCTGGTATGTGTGATTTTTTTAGTACAAGATTAGTGCCTACATTTATCTCTCTGACCAGTTGTTTAATTTTCTTGACGTGCATTTCACCATTCTATGTTAAAAAACGATCTTTGTAACTCTTAGTGTAATCCAAATCGAGAGTTGGGCTCTTCTAATCTTCTTTGTTTTTTGAAAGTGGCTGTTTGAAAGTGGATCTAACAAAAGCTTTTGACAACCTCAATTGGACTTTCATACTAAACATCCTCAAGGCATTCAATCTTCCAGAGGTTTTCATCAGGTGGATAAGAGTCTGTATCTCCTCTCCTTCTTATTATGTGGCAGTGAATGGGGAATTGGCAGGTTATTTCCCAGGTAGGCGTGGTCGGAGACAAGGGGATCCAATCTCATCCTATCTTTTCGTAATTGCTATGGACATTCTGTCCAAGCGACTTGACTTGGCAGCCCGTGCCAGAAGCTTTCAACTTCACCCTCTATGCTTAGATCCTCTCATCACTCATCTCAGCTTCGCCGACGACGTTTTGTTGTTCTTTGATGGTTCTGAGACTTCGCTTGAAGAAATTCTCCTGATTCTTGGAGACTTTAAGAGAGTATCGGGTCTGGCCATTAATAAGCTGAAGACTTGCTTATATATTGACGGTAATAACCAGCAGCACTTGAGGGATACGACAGATCGATTTGGTCTTTCACAAGGATCTCTCCCAGTTAGGTACTTGGGTCTTCCACTACTCCCACAAAAATTAAGACCTTGCGATTATCAGCCTCTTATCGACAGGATAGTGAAAAGAATCTCCTCGTGGACGGTGCGACAACTCTCCTTTGCGTGTCGGCTACAACTCATCCAGTCAATAATTCACAGCACAATCAATTTCTGGTCTGCTGTTTTCCCTCTTCCAAACAAGTGTCTGGCTGAACTTGAAAGAATTTGTAGCGCTTTTCTCTGGAGTGGAGCTCCAAATTCCGCTAGCTAGAGGCGCGAAAATTGCTTGGTCTTCAATTTGTACTCCTAAAGAAGCTGGTGGATTGGGGCTTAGAAGGCTATGGGATTGGAACAAAGTTTTTGGCTTGAAACTAATTTGGCTATTATATGCCGGAGGAGGTTCTATTTGGGTCTCCTGGGTACAATCTCACTTAATTCGAAATCGTGTATTCTGGGATGTCGATTTCAGATCTGAGGGCAGTTGGATTTGGAAAAGGATCGTAAAACTCAGGACCTTAGCACGACCCTTTATTGTGTGCCAGATTCACTCAGGCTCTAATGCTCTGTTTTGGCACGATAATTGGACATCCTTGGGTCCCTTGATTGATTTGGCAGGTGCATCTAGACCAAGAGTTTCGGGAATTGATAATAAAGCGACGGTTTCTCAGGCAATATCTCTTAATAGTTGGCGACTTCCAAGAGGAAGGAATCCAATTGTTTTACTGCTTAAGGCTTGTCTACCACAAAATCCACCGGTTTTATGGCCTATGAGACAAGACGAGTTCCTTTGGTTAACTAATGCAAATTCTCAGCCAAAACCTTTCTCTTCTAGGAGGACTTGGAGATCTCTTCATCCATCAACTACATCTGTGGCATAGAAACCAGCAGTTTGGTTCTCATGTTCGATTCCGAAACACTCTTTCATGTCTTGGATAGTGGCGCGAGATAAACTGCCAATCGTGACAGGCTGCGCTCTTGGGGGCTACCTGTTCCATTATCTTGTTTGTTATGCAGCAGATTCGACGAGACCAGAGAGCACCTATTTTTTTATTGTGAATACTCAAAAGGCATATGGCATCACTTCATAACAGGTGCTCAAATATCTCCACCAAACAATCTCCATGATATCCTACTATGGGTTCATACAGCTTCTGCAGACAGAAAAGTTTTTATCATTTGTAAGCTTTTCCTTCAAGCCGCTATGTACTTTATATGGAATCAGAGGAATGCAAGACTCCACCGTAATGAATCCTGCCCTTACACAGCTACTCTACGTCATATTGATCAAATCATGAGAGCAAAGCTTCTTGGTCTATACCGTGAGGTAGCCTCCTCTCCGCCAACTTCACATAACCAAGGTGACTCCTTCCTCATGAACTGGTTCAGAATCACTCAACCTCATTACTCCCTATGACTCCTGCTTTAACGGCTACTACTCAGTAAGCAATTTCTGCTAATTCTACTAAAAGTGTATCTCTTAAGTTTGTCACTTCTGTAATTTTCTACTTTTTCTGCTTCAACCGAGGCAATTATATGTAATATAGGTATCTAAATATCCCAGCTGGGAAAGAAGGAAATAAAATTTTAACCATTCACAAAAAAAAAAAAAAA
>PKMM01013547.1:1336209-1378384 GCA_002933915.1 Eutrema heterophyllum | reverse complement strand
TTAAGATTATGAATAGGTTATTAAATTTTCCAAAATTATAATTTTTAATTAATCGATTTTAAAATTTTCCAACTTTGACTTGACATGTGTCGCGATCAGGTGATTTAGCAACTTTGAAACATTCAGCTTTATACTAAATTTTTTATCATTCTTATTAGAAATACTAATTTTTTAAACTTTTTTAAAAAAAAATTTAGTCTTTACGAAAAATTTCCTCAATCTTAAAGCTATTTTGTTTTAAAATGAAAATGGTATTTGTTGGTGGTGAGTTTAGCACTCTCTGGTTTAGCCCAGTTTGAACCGAGACCGGCCCAATTGATCTCGGTTGACGACGGTTCGAACCCAGAAGGAAAGATCACGAAACGGTTGCCGACCTCCGAACTCGAAAGATAGGTCTACGAGAGACTGTTAACCGATGAATTCGGTAATAATATGAAGGAATTAATTCCGAACTTGAACCGAGATCGGTGCATTAGCCCCGATCGACGACGATTCAAGATCGGTAAAATCCACAAAGGGACCTTCAACATTCAAGTCCTGTAAAAAGACCGAACTCGATTTGAATCGACTATGAACCTAGATCGGCGAATTATTCCCGATCGACGACGATTCAAGATCGGTAAAGTCCACGAAGCTATTGCCAATTTTCAAGCTCGGTAAAAACCGACCTCGATTTGAATTAGCTCTGAACCGAGATCAGCGAATTATTACCGATCGACGACGGTTCAAGATCGGTAAAAAAATCCATGAGGTGGTTGCCGACCTACGAGTCTAGTGGTCCCAACTTATCGCTGTCAAAACCCACTTCAACGCGCACGTGAAAAGTAAGCGCACATGAAAAGTAAAAAGGAGAGATTAATTAATATTAGGCTTAGCAAAGTCTAACCTAGATTCTCCTAGAAAGTGGTCTCGGCAAAGCCTGGTCTAGATCTCCACTATACATTTCATCACGTCAGCACCGACGTCATCACCATGCGATGACACTAGTTACTCTTCCGCTATAAATACTGAGAGAACCGAAGAAAAGAGGAGGACAGTTTTTAGAGAGAGAGAACAAAGAAAAAGCTCGAAGATCGACTTCTTTTTCTTTGCCGACCTCAAAAACTATTTGTAAACTCCAACGAGCTCGATTTAATAAAAACGAGATCCCGATCGATCTTTAAATTCTTTTTATCCTTGTGTGATTTCTACAATCAACAGTATTTAGTTTTTTTCTTTAATATAACAGTATTTTATTATTTAATTTTTTTTCCTTAACTTTTTAAAAAAAATTCTTAATCTATACTCAATTTTTTTTCTTAATATCTAATTGGAAATTTATTAAACACGTGTCAAAATTTTATCGATTAACTTGACACGTGTCACGATCTGGCGAGTAAATATCTTTGAAACATTCTCCTTTATATAATAAGATATATATATATATACATATATACTATATTAGGTCCCGCTTGATAAACTATATTAGACTCTTAAATTGATAACCCGCGTAAATATGACCCGTATAATTAGATTTTAAATTAAGACTCATGTTTAGTTATCTAAAAATTATGTTTTGTTATTTACAATAAAGAAAATTTGAAATTGTTCATATTACCCATAAACATGGTAAATATTCCCTCTATATGAATGAAAGGGTTCCAAAAATAAATTTCAAATCTTAATTTCCTTTTTTGTTATTTTGTCTTATATGAAAGTTTATATTATTACGTTGTTATTTTCCTTTTATTTACACATGTCATGATCTCGTGAGTTATAATCTTAATTTCCTTTTAATTTTTTCCTTTTATTCAAATTATTACTTTTGAGTTGGAATCTTAATTTCCGTTTTTATTTTTGCTTTTTATTCAGATTATTACTTTGACACATGTCGCGATCTTAATTAACAACGACACATGTCACGATTTCGTAATTGAAAATTATCTTACGTGTCACGCTCACGTTGAGAGATCCAACTTTATATTATAAGATAGACAAAAAAACTATTTTCATTGATTTATGACTATTTAATTGACACATGTCGCGATCTTAATTAACAACGACACATGTCACGATTTCGTAATTGAAAATTATCTTACGTGTCACGCTCACGTTGAGAGATCCAACTTTATATTATAAGATAGACAAAAAAACTATTTTCATTGATTTATGACTATTTAAACCATTTCTGGTATTCATTACTAGATTTTACCCCTATATATAAAATATAGTGTTATTAATTGTGGTAGATTTTTAATATTTGACATTAACAAGGAAAAAAACTCATGGTTAATGTTAAATATTTGGGATTTTTCGAATACTTCATTACATTTTTCATTAAAATTTCTTTAAATTTCTTGACGTAATCTCTAAACACAAAATTAAAGGATCCAATCGGGGATCGAATTTTATGCAATGCAAATATAATTTTTTTAGTGGTTACTATTACGAAAGAGAGAACGAGAGAGTTTGAGAGAAAGAGTTTGTTATGGAAAGATATTTTTTCACTCTAATTCAAAGTATCGTCTAATCTCTATAATAAGAAGATATTTTTGAAAATAAACTTTGTTTTGTAAATTATTACATATTATGTCATTACAAATAAGAAAATATAATTGAAATAAGAAACGATATAATTGTCTTTTAAAGTTATTGATGAGAATATGAAAAGTATTTATTTATCATTAAAGAGGTTATTTACTATTTAGTTTTTTAATTGTTTTAAATAATAATCAATCCATATATATTCAAAAAAAAATATATTCGAAATCTTGCTATATTTTTCACTATAATTTATTATATTTTATTTGAATATATATCAAAATAAAAATTGAAAAATATTTTAGTAATTTCATAAAAATTTAAACACAAGAAAACTAGAATCATTAAACGGTGCATATTAGAGTTATGTTTTCAAAATTATAGGTTTTGCGAGTTAGCCCGAATAATATTTTAGTCCACTGCAAAACGGGTTAAATAGACAAATTATTCCGTTTGACAAATCTATCTATAATCATGAGTTAGACATATTATAAAATTCAAATAAAAGCAATTTTTCTTAAATTTCAAAATAATTTCTTTAAAAAAATTACTCCACGCTATAATTAGCGCGGGTTAAGTACTAATAGTATATACATAACTATACACAAAACCAGGGCGGAGGCACATGAAGGGTAGGGGGTCAACTGACCCCTATAAATTTTAATTATTTATTATAAGTTTTTGAAATTTTGTTTTATTGACCCCATTGAAATATTTTTACTGGCCCCATAAATCTAAACCAAACACAAATCAATGTTACACCAATTAAAAATATTTATTTGAAGTCTTTAAATCTAACCCAAGTAATCTAGACCACAAAAAATAGGCTCATAACTAAAATAAAAAAAACAATATATCCCTTATATATGTTCTATAACCGATAATAGTTTATTGAGTACTTCTTCTATTTGACTTTCCCCCTTTGTATAATTTTCTATAAATTGTTTTTATGTTTTTTTCAGATATACTTACATAACTAGTACAAGTTAATTTTTTGTTTGTTACCAGTTAATTTCTACTTTTTTTTGTTACAAGTTAATTTCTACTTAACATGCATAATGGATAAGACAATAACCTATAGAGAAGTTGTTACACAATATATACGTAAAATTTTAAATTAAATGAAAAATTATAATTGTAATATTTTAACTACAAGCTACTTTTAAAACATGGCAAACAAATACAAAAGAAAAATCTTTAATAATTTTTAAAGTTTATGATATAAGAAAAAATGTTCAAAAACTATATACGATATACTTTGTAGTATTGTTTTCGCATTTTTAATGTTTTATATATTGACCCCGGTAGAAAAAATTTATAGTTTCGCCACTGCACAAAACTATATGAAACTGTACAAAGCTTTAAGTTAATCGGACAACTGATCCATGATAAACCAGAGTAAAGCAATATACATACTCCAATAGTCACAAAAACAATAATCCGATTAGAAGCGACAATACATTTATGGATTGTAAAAAACAATAGAAGAAAAGGAAACTACTGGATCTTTTATGGAATGTAGTAATGCGGTCGATAGTGGTTTGAATACAATATCAACGATTTTTTACATAATTAAAGCAACTGGTTTGTAGCGGTTTACATGTTTAAAAACGTATTACAGTTTGATCTGACAGTATTTGTTGACTTGGGAAGATTTCTAAAAAGTAATTAGTTTGGTATGATTTAAAACTTTGTAATGTTTTGATTATGTATATAAAAATACCACAAAGGCATAATCTATTAGATTTGAATCTTGTATTTTTATCTACAAAATGATTTCAGTTTAATATTTACATTTACCAAAGCATCAGGATTCAGGCCATAGCGAGTCAGTGGCCCATGAAAAATCGATCCATCTAGGCGAATCGATCAAACGGTGCGTTTTAGCAAGTGTCTATCTTATCGTATTTGTCCCTTGTAGTTTCGATTTCCCCAAAAGGCTAGACTCCGAGGGAGAGACAGAGGAAGACGATGGCTTTGACGGTGGCGAAGAGTGCGTTGGAGGCGATTAGAGAGAAAGGTCTCGGCGGTTTCCTCAGGATGATCCGAGAAGAAGGCTTCCTGTTAGTTCTTCTTCGTCTCTCTCTTCGATTCTCTTGTCCTCTTCCCTGCTTATTTTATTCTGGGACCTCCTTGGATTTGATCTGTTAGATCCCGTCAAAGTTTGCAATTGCCAAGATTTTTTTCGGGTTTTCAAGACATTCTTTCGTTTTCTTTTAAGATTCTAGATGAACGCGCGTTATTGTCTCTGCTTATCTGTCCATTGAGTTATATATCCGAGAGTCGCAGGTTGCTTGCAATGAATGTTTATTATTCTTCGGATTTTTTTTCACCCATATGTTTAAATCTTCTTAATGGGAAATTGAAAATTAACACTTTGTGTTTTGGTGAACATCAATTTTAGTCGGTGACGGTGATTTTTGAAATTTGGCTCGAATGTTTCTGGTTGCTTATAATTTTAAGATCTTATTGTTTTTTTTGTTTTTTCTGTTTTTTCTGAGGTTAAGCCATTTTCTAATTGGTTCTTTCAATTTTTTCCCCTCATTACAGGAGATGCCTACCAGATGGGAACCTCTTGTAAGTATCTATCCTTGATATTTAGTGCTTATTGTTTCACTTCTTTAGGGATTATGTATATGATTCAAGTGGTTGTTCAAGAATCCTTTGTAGGCCAATCTCGTTGTCATTTTCTTATGTAGCCTTTGCTGTGCGAGCAAACATCATTCCATCAGACCTCACCAATTTTTGAGCTGTTTACTTCTCTTTAACTCGAACTGCTGTTTTTTTTGGCATAATTCTGTCAATTCCCTCATAGATGTAATGTAAAGTTGACTCGGGGATCAATAAGAAGAAGGATCTGTGTTGTTTTGGATATGATCAAGTTACATGTTTGAAGTAATTGACAAAGTTATGCCAGAAGGCATTTCGAGTTGAAGAGAAGAAAGAGTTCTAAAATTGGTGAGGTCTGTTTCACGATAGTGTTGAAGCTAATGCAATGTTCGCCCACACAGAAAAGGGCATAGATAAGAAAATGGTGACAAAGTTGGTGTACAAAGTAGTTCTGAAACGCTCCTAAGAGCCAAAATTTACATGCCTCTTGAAGAATTCAGTTTAATTTGGATGTGTCATTCTTATCGGCTCTAGATGATTGGTGAATTTGACTGCATTCACATCAATTTAGCTTACAGATCATTTCTTTATGCGTGATATAATTATAGGGAGCTTGATCTAACATCTTAGATTTTTAATACAGTGATGTATATATAAACTTGAAATTTTGCAAAATAATCCATCAGTATTGATTTTGTAAACTTCTTTTATCAAGTATTTGCAAAGTAGTGTCATTTGATTTATAAATTCAGAGTATTGTTCTGCCATTAAGGAGGATTATCATTATATATAAATTTTGTTTTTGCTTAACATCAGAATATCCATCTTCTGTTCGTTGCTGATTCTGAATGTTAGTATATCGTATTATATAATATGCATGTTTATTGTGTTTTATTTATAGTTACCCCCTTCTTCATATTTGACCTTGCTGTTGAGTCACACTTTCTGATCAATATAAGTTTTATGTCTCTGTTTGATCATTCAAGGCAAACTAAAATACACAACATAGGAGCAACACTAGTTGGTGTCGACAAGTTCGGTAACAAATACTACCAGAAGTTGGGTGATACTCAATACGGTATGCGGTTCTTTTTAATAACTTGATGTGTTGCCTATTTAAAATTATGATTTTGCTAAATAATGATGCCAGTGTAGGATTCATGATACCAGGTACTATCTATTCTGGGAATGTCGCTCGTCCAATAAATTTTGTATAATTTACTTCGGATGTCTAGTCTACTCTGAATTGTAGCATTTGGTTTAACCACAGAATTTTTTATCGAACCAGCATTTGTTATTTGCTAGATCACACCATAATTTTGATGGCTCAATTGAGTCAAGTAAGAGAAAACGAGACTTTTAACCTAATCCACCAGAGATTTGTATAGCCTTGTTTAGGAAATGCCCAAGTTGTCATCGAAGCAAAATCAAACCCAATCTATATGATAGTTGTGAGGAAATATGTGGTCAACTCCTCCCTTAACGGATCTTTATCTGTTAAAGATGTAGTGGTCATACTATAAATGTATTTATATAGAATGTTTAGTCAATAGGCTTTTTAAATTGAAACATAAAGTCTCTTGCTAACAGGTAGACACAGATGGGTAGAGTACGCATCGAAGGATCGTTACAACGCATCTCAAGTACCAGCAGAATGGCACGGATGGCTTCATTTCATCACCGATCACACTGGAGATGAGGTATAATTAAAACGCATTTTCAAATCTGCTATCTCGATTACGATAAGTTGCTTCCTAGCTTGAAAAAAATCTAATGTCTCTCTGTTTCAAGCTCCTGAGTCAGAAACCAAAAAGGTATGGGATTGAGCATAAAGAGAACTTCTCTGGAGAAGGTGATGCATACATTTACCATTCTAAGGGACATACCTTGAACCCGGGACAAAAGAACTGGACCCGGTACCAACCATGGGTACCCACCAAGACCAAGTAAGAAGATGAGCTTTGGTTTATGCTCTTTGAGAATGATTTATTGTTTTGTTTCTGTGTCTTTTTAATAAAAGCTGTTCGGGATCTTAAGCTGAACAATTGGGTTCTGCAGTTGTGTAATTGTTGCTTTTTAATCATATTACTTAAGCTTCTTAGTGTTTCTATATCTCTGGAGAGGAGTAGAGGATTATGAAATTTTAGAAGTAATTCAAATAAATCTAATTTTATGAAACGACCTTGAATATCCAGTGTAGATTATATTAATTGCTGTAAATTACATTGCTGAATGCTGATGAAAGCAACATAAGTAAACTGCAAATATCTGTAATCCCATAAGTGAAACAATAATATTATCAACTTTGATACAAGGGAGAAGTATGGGTTTGACTTCACAAATAACTTCATGTAGAGCCGTATAGGTACATTGCAAAGATTAGAGGGTTCTTTTATATAATAAAACTCAAATATAGAAGTTCTAATTTAAACACAGAAAAATATCTTCCATCGATTTTAAAAAATATAGCAGTAATATATTTTCTCAAAAACGGATATTCTATCATAAAACAAACGTGGCTTTGAAATATATTTTTTTCTCAGCAGAAAAAACATGTTTTAGTGGAAATTAAAATCTTCTTTTGTCGGTTCCGGTCAAATTTGTTGTCGTTTCTGTTTGTAATCTTCTCAGCAAGCAAATCCAAATTGGAATTTGATTACACATCTCGAAATAGATCGAATATCAGTATTTTAATTTGCTTTTATTTATGCTAAAACACTATTAAGTATTTTCGTTTAATTGAAAAATAGTATCCTAATTTGAAATTAAGATCTACTATTTAAAGCTTGTTTCACTGTCCCGTTTACAGTTATTATCACCCTGGATGATTGTCGTCTCCCTTCCTCACATTTCTATCCCTCTGCGAATTCGAAGCTCGTTGAGCTCAAACCAAAGAAGTTAATTGTAGAAATCCACAGCGAGATCTTTATCCTTGAACAGACCACACTCACGAATCTCGGGCTCCATATCAAGCTTCCGTAGCCATGGGGTTTGATTCCGAGAAGCAATCGATCTCTTCCGTTGGACAGGTTTCGCACTTCTCGTTACACATCCTCTTTGATATTTTGTTTCCCCTTCTTCGTTCGGTTTTTGTCGCCGAGAAATTTCTGTGCTGGGTTTTGTTTGCTCGATTCTTCTCCCGGTCGATTTAAGGGCTTGAAAGAGCTTTGAATGCAATGAATAAGTTAGGGTTTGGCTTGATTTTGGATTTTTTTTTTTCTGAGTAGGAAAATAAATGTGGATTTCTCTGTAATGTGTGGAACTTGCGAAATTGGGATCTCATTTTTAAACATGAAATTAAAGCATTTTTTTAAACGATTTTATCAAATCCTGTATCCCAACTCTCTCAAATCGGTATCAAGTCACTTCGTCACCTAATAATTCAATTTCTGTTGCAAATTTCTGTAGGTTGGTGATTCTTCTTCAGGTGGGATTAGCTCAGTAAAGGAACCTCTGATGAAGGAGAACCACAGCCTAGAAAACTACTCTGTTCTTGCAGCCATTCCCCCGTGAGTTTTTTTTTTCCTGTCGTTTTCCGTTGTTTGGTAGTCATTAATACCAATTAATAAAACTGTGGTCCCAGAAAAGATTTTGATTGCTATTCACAGTTTATTGTCAATATTTCTGCCAAAAGCAAGTGGGAATCTGTTGGGTGTGCACGTTATACAGATTCGTCTAAAAGCATGCTAAGAAGTCATTTATTGCAGGTTTCTCTTTCCAGCTCTTGGAGCGTTGCTTTTTGGTTACGAGATTGGTGCAACATCTTGTGCAACCATCTCTATCAAGGTAATGGCTTCACCTTGTCTGAAACTGTGCATAGGTACTCGAGTTCCACTTAACCTTGTCTTCAGCTGCTGTTTTCAAGCTTATATATCATGAAGCTGTGTACGTGGAACTAAGATATCCCACTTTTAAATGACGCTATTTCATACTTCACACCTGCATTCTGTAGTGCCATTGTGTTCCCTTGAATTTCTCCTGCATAATTGTTTGTTATGCATGTGTATTTGTTCGATTGTCTAAGCCGTTTACAATTCTGTTAATTACTCTGCTTTTCCCTCCTGTACAGTCGCCTACGCTAAGTGGAATTTCATGGTACAACTTGTCTCCAGTGGATGTTGGTATAATTGTGAGTCTATAATTCACGTTTCTTGGCTCTTGTACATGTTGGTTATTGCATTCTTTTTTGTTATTGTTTCTTCCCTATAGGAGCTGTGGTCTTTCTTGTGGAAAGAAGATAAATTTGCTTACAATATTTTTTAAAAATTGTGCAGACTAGTGGCTCCCTGTACGGTGCCTTGATTGGATCCATTGTGGCATTTAGTGTTGCCGACATTATAGGTTGGTTTTTTTTTCGAATTTCTTCATCTGGTTACATAGCAGCGTCTCCATCTGAAAGAAATTGAATTGTTGGATTGATTTTTCAAGGAAGAAGAAAGGAGCTAATTTTGGCTGCATTCTTATATCTTGTTGGAGCCATTGTGACTGCTGTAGCACCTGTCTTTTCTGTCCTGATAATTGGACGGCTTATGTATGGCATCGGGATTGGACTGGTAAGATAGATCATGAAAAATTTAGTGTTTGCCTGCTAAAACTTGTGTATGCCCGTGTGATCTTCCAATGCGGATCATGACTGTGTAATCTACAAGAATCAACCCTATGTGTCATTATCCAATGCATCAACATCCAACTACACATTTATAGATTAACCTGGCAGTGTATGCATTCTTGTATACGTTGATTGGTTGGTGGAATTTGGGACAGAGTATGCACCCATATCGAGACAGAAATCTTGAGATAGATTTCTTCGTTTTATTCTGTTTACCGTTCAAATTAATATATTTTTCTATCATGTTTGAATCCATGCAGCTATGGAGTTCACTTATTAGCACTCTTCTTAACTTGAAAGTTGGTATGTTCCCTTATATTTAGACAATGCACGCGGCTCCAATGTACATTGCGGAGACTGCTCCAAGTCAGATACGTGGACGGATGATATCACTGAAGGAATTCTCCACTGTCCTTGGGATGGTTGTAAGTTCTCGAAGCTCTGAGGATTTTGGAAATTTATTGCTGAGTTTGAAGTTATTCTCTCTGTTATGAAACCTTTTTGTCCACCAAGTTAAACTGACACATAGAATTTTGTGAAGGGAGGTTATGGAATCGGTAGCCTTTGGGTTACGGTTATTTCTGGTTGGCGTTACATGTATGCAACAATTGTCCCGTTGCCAGTTATTATGGGAATTGGAATGTGTTGGCTACCAGCATCTCCTAGGTGGCTTTTACTGCGCTCTCTCCAGGGAAAAGGGAATGTGGAGAACCTTCAACAGGCTGCAATTAGGTCTCTTCGCCGCCTTAGAGGGTCTGTCACAGTTGACTCAGCCGCTGAACAAGTAAACGAGATCTTGGCTGAACTTTCCTTTGTGGGCGAGGATAAAGAAGCAACACTGGGTGAAGTATTTCAAGGCAAGTGCTTGAAAGCTCTCACTATAGCAGGAGGTTTAGTCTTGTTACAACAGGTTAGTGCAGTCAATTCATCAAATGTCCTTAGGAGAAAGAACAATAGCTAAATATATATGTTTACTTTTCAAATGGCAGATAACCGGGCAACCAAGTGTACTTTATTATGCACCATCTATACTACAGGTTTTCTTTTCATCTCTGATTAAGTTGGCATTTGTTGCACTAGGAGGAAACTCGTGGAAAAATCTTAATTTCTTTCTTTTTACCACTAACAATACCTGTTAGACTGCCGGCTTTTCTGCTGCAACTGATGCAACTCGGATCTCAATTCTGCTCGGTCTGTTGAAGGTATTCGTTTTCTTCCATCTAGTTTGACAGATCAGATCCTTTTAGCTATGAAATAGTGGAGGATTGATACGCTTAGCACAATTTAAACCGTTTTTCTCCCTGTGAACTAAATTTTTCTGCAGCAAAGCTATATTGTATTTTTTCCTTTCAAAGACTTGACGTGGTCCTTTGCTGTTGCAGTTGGTTATGACTGGACTTGCTGTTATAGTGATTGACAAACTTGGAAGGAGGCCTTTACTTCTTAGTGGTGTTAGTGGCATGGTCTGTCCTCTGACTTCTTCAGTCTTTTCTCTTTCTTTTTTTTTTTTGTCTTTTCGATTACATGAGACAGAAAATCTAAATGACTCAGAAATTTAGCCTATTGTGTACTTTTAATGGTGTAACAGGTGGTCTCATTGTTCCTCCTGGGGTCCTACTACATCTTTTATAATACTGTACCAGCTGTTGCTGTAGTTGCATTGCTACTGTATGTGGGCTGTTACCAGGTTAAACCTTTTTAAAGATTTTTTCTGATCAAAGTTCCATTCTTGGGAAAGTTTAGTTGTTGATATTTTCTTAAATTTTTTTTATACGATCGTAAAAGATTTGCCATCATTCTTGCAGCTATCCTTTGGCCCTATTGGTTGGCTGATGATTTCAGAGATCTTTCCCTTAAAATTAAGAGGACGAGGAATCAGCATAGCAGTGCTTGTGAATTTCGGCACAAATGCGCTTGTGACATTCGCTTTCTCGCCTCTAAAGGTAAAGAATCCGGAACCAAGAAACTCCTTCTCTCTCTCTCTCTCTCTCTCTATATATATATATATATATATATATATATTCCTTCAATAGAACTTAGCTATATGGAAGAGCATGTTTAACTAGATGTTCCCCATTTAGCTCTCAGCTAACTAACTCAAAGATTGTTTCTGAGCTAATTACAGTGATCATGCACTAGATAAACACAAGAAAGCCTTATAAGTATTCCATTATTTCTGTTTTACTGTTTCTGTGGATTTAACTGTGTACGCATACATATATCTTGTTAGTTCCATATCTTCTTCTGGTTTTTCCTGAGATTATCGAATTTTAGAGGTTTTAGCTCCCCTGGTATTCTTCTGCAGGAGCTGTTAGGAGCTGGAGTATTGTTCTGTGGATTTGGAGTGATATGTGTACTGTCTCTCTTCTTCATATACTTCATTGTGCCTGAGACAAAGGGTCTCACTCTTGAAGAAATTGAAGCCAAATGTCTCTAAAAGGTTTCTCACCTTAGCTCCATTTTCTCTGCTGCTTCATGGCTTGAGGCTCTGAGTGGCAAACGCAGCAACCGCAGGTGGCGTCGCCATTTACCGTGGAATTCTACTGTTTTTATCAAAAAGAATTGGGGCAGTGCAGCTCGCGGCAAAAGTGTGGTGCGTTGGACAACTTTTAAAATTCGAATGTTTTCTTTTTTTTTGGGTCGAAATTAATGTTTTCTAAAATGTAATGATGAGATTTGATCCATGTTTTGATAATCGCGGAAATTGAGCAATAAGTAAAAGACACAAAGAATTAACGAGTTCAGATCACGATGTAATCTTACGTCTCGGCCTGGAGCTTTCCAGTAATCCACTATCACCACGGATTACAAAGAATTAGGGTTCCTCACAATCTCTCTAAGAACAAGAACGATCTTTCTAGTTTCTCTCTAGAATTTTCAGATACTAAAACTTTCACACATGTCTAGCTTTATATAGACTAGGGTAATTACAAAGTTAGACGGTTTAAACCAAAGCCCAACATGTAAGAACTCACCCATTTAAAAAAAATTTGTGTCCGTTCGGTTTGTTCCATATAAGCTACATTTAATTTTGTTTAGTAAGATATGAGATTGAATTGTATTGACTATAGGTCTATTCGTTTGCTTGCCGCAGTCTCTTGCGGCTGCGGCCAATCGGTGTTCGTTTACCAGACGCAACCTCTTACGGCCAAACGCAGCATCCAGACGCTGCGATCTGCGTTCGAAATTTTTGGACGCTGAATTTCTTCAGCGTTACGTCTGGAACAACCGCTGCGTCTGGCCGCCAGCGGCTGACAAACGAACAACAACCGCTGCGTCTGGCCGCCAGCGGCTGACAAACGAACAGACCTGGCGGATGACAAACGAACATACCCTATATGATGGAACGTTTTCCTAATTACTAACTATATTTCGAACAGACCCTATATGATGGAACGTTTTCATAATTACTAACTATATTTTGTACTTTCTTCTTGTGTTCATATTCGAAATCTCTGGTGCTTATCACGTGTGTGTGTGTGTTTCTTTTTGTTTCTTCGTCCACCTCGTTACCGCCTTTAACGTTTTTGAATTAATGTTTCACAAACGGATCCGGGTTCAAGGTTTTGCAGCTACCGAGTTCAAGGTTTTTGGATCTCGTACTCCCGTGTATTAGACAAGGAAAGATAACATATGTTGACGATGTTGTCCAAGGTCTCGACAACGGACCTTCTGCTTTGATTGGACTCTTCCACGGACGTTGAGAAACAACTTATTGCGGTTGCTCGCGAGTGAGATTTTTGTTATGATTTATATATTATCGTTTGTTTAAGTTGTTGTCGGAATATATTTTTTTGATTCGTTCGTACAAGTCACTTGCATGCTTTGTTTGTACTTTGTAGCTATCATAAGTAATTGGATTGTGTATTGCTAATATTTATCGAGACATTAGTTAGATCGTCTGTTTTGAGATTCCTTCTTTGCTGTGGGATTTGGAAGATCGATTAGATATATGATCGAGCTTTTTTGAATAAATAATTTGAGACAAAACATAAATTAGCATTTAATTTACCAAAAATATTAACTTTAATAAAGTTTTGTATTTTGTGGTTAGAATAATGTTCCCTCAATTATCGAGAAAATGAAATTCTAATAAAAACGGACAATTGTTAAATATTTATATAAATACATGCATTTTAAAAATATTTTCTGTTGTTGTTCTGGAATATATATATTTTAAAAATGTTTTCTGTTGTTGTTCTGGAACATAATTGATTACACTTAAACTATTATTTAATGTTATTTGCTAAGATAAATACCTGCCGACCACGAGATGATGAAATGTGAACTGAAAGGAAATGTATTCATTGCAAAAAAAACAGGAAATGTAATTATGCGAAACAATGCTAAAAGTAGTGTGAAAAATTCAAAACTGTATGGAACATTGTGACGTCACTGATTATTACACGAATGACACAAAACAGGAAAAGAAATAAATACGAGAATCTTCTCGCTTTTTTTAGCGGTTATGGTTATTATGATCACACACGATTCACAAAGCCTTATATAAATGCAGACGCGTCCTCATCGTTCCTAAGAACAAAACAAGAAGAAAATCATCGTTTGTTATCAAAAAACCTAAATCATATAAAATGGCGACCACAGGTGGCGAAGCGACGGCGACCAACAAGCAAGTCATATTGCGAGATTACGTCACCGGTTTCCCCAAGGAATCAGATCTCATCTTCAACGATACCACCGTCGATTTAAGGGTCCCGGCGGGATCCAAGACGGCTCTGGTGAAGAATCTCTACTTGTCTTGCGATCCTTACATGCGCATTCGCATGGGCAAGCCCGATCCCGCCACTGCTGCGCTCGCTCAAGCTTACAGTCCCGGCGAGGTATTGTTTACGCATTTCGTAGAAATATGGGAATATGTGGTGAAAAGTCGAATCGGATGAACACTGTTTTGTTTCTTTGTTTCTATGTTTAACGTTTCTGGAAACAATTTCACTGTTGAAGCAGTGGTGGATTTGAAAAATTATTTTTAAAATTCAGAAACTTTATTCTATTCTTTTGACCAGTACGATGTCTCTTATAAAATCATTAAAATAAATCCGATGTTAATTTTATGGTTGCTAATCACCTTGAGACAGAATCTTGAAACTCTAATTTAAATCGGGTACAATGTTCTGGTCGTGTGCATGTTAGACCATTTGAGGTAACCCAGAAATATTTTTCCAATTTTGTGCTCATTATAATTTTCACTGTGTTTTTTTGCAGCCAATCTATGGGTTTGGAGTGTCTAAAGTGATAGATTCTGGGCACCCAGATTACACAAAGGGAGACTTAATTTGGGGAGTAGTTGGATGGGAGGAGTACAGTGTTATAACTCCAAATCCTTCACATTTCAAGATCCAACACACCGATGTTCCGTTATCCTACTACACTGGACTTCTCGGTATGTTATCACACGGCTTCTCTTTTGTCTCATGCATGTAATTCACTTGGTAATTTCAGAAGAAAAAAAGTGGAATACTTGATAGTGAGAAAGCCTGGCTATACAATGCTTGATGTGCTTCTCTCTATGATCATTGGCATGATACATTGGTCATTATGGTCTGCTCTTGGATTATAGTGCATGCTTCATTGACACAATCTCCCAATCATGTTGAATAACATTGTTCACCACGCTACAAGTTTCAATATTTTACTCGTGGTCTTAGAAGCATTGCTCTGTTTCTGACAGGTATGGCCGGTATGACTGCCTATGCTGGGTTTTATGAAATCTGTTCTCCTAAGGAAGGAGAGACTGTCTTCGTGTCAGCTGCATCTGGTGCAGTTGGTCAGCTCGTGGGACAACTTGCAAAGATTATGGGCTGTTATGTCGTTGGAAGTGCCGGTAGTAATGAAAAGGTATTCAGACTTTTCTTGTACGATCTAGCTGTTGATCCGTTACACATCAAACGATAACGCATACTTTTTTCTTTTTTTTTGTCAACTGATAACGCATACTTATTTCAATTGGTTTCTTTCGTGTCATGTCTTCCTATCAAGAGAGTGACTTTGCCGTCTTTGTTGAGTTTTGTTATAGGTTGATCTTCTGAAGAATAAGTTTGGGTTTGACGAAGCTTTCAATTACAAAGAAGAGCAAGACCTTAATGCTGCCCTGAAGAGGTCAGTAAATACTTATTTTCATACCGATATCTAATAGCTTCATGGAACAGAGATTTGACTCAAACCTATGAGATATTTTTCTCACCAGGTGTTTCCCGGAAGGCATCGACATATACTTTGAGAATGTAGGAGGCAAAATGCTAGACGCAGTGCTCCTAAACATGAAGCTTCACGGTCGTATCGCGGTATGTGGAATGATCTCACAGTACAACCTCGAGGAGCAAGAAGGTGTACACAACCTAGCAACTATCATCTACAAGCGGGTCCGGATGCAAGGTTTTGTGGTCTCTGATTACTTCGACAAATACTTCAAGTTTCTGGATTTTGTGCTTCCCTATATTAGAGAAGGGAAGATCACTTATGTTGAGGATGTAGCCCAAGGACTGGAGAACGGACCTTCTGCTTTGATTGGACTCTTCCATGGTAAGAACGTCGGCAAACAACTCATAGTGGTGGCTCGTGAGTGAATGAGACGTTGAAGATTCGTGCTTACATTTCACTCTTTTCTTGCAAATAAAGCCTTTTGTTTGTATATGGGTGCATTTGGATTATGGTTACGTTGTTTTGATTGGCAATTGACAATTTTGAATCTTTAACACAATTATTCGCGATTTAAGTCAGGATATTCTGTTGTCTTAATGACACAAGTACTAATATTCGATCATACATGTAACATTTTGTAGTTATTTTTTTTATCCTAATGTATTATCGATCGGAAGCAAAATAATTGTAACAAAATGTTGGTTTTTTTATGTACTAGGCCCCGTATATATGCGGAGTTTATAATTTAAAATTTTATAACTCACAAAAAAATTATAAAAAAATGGAAAATAATAGCAGATCACCGGTTAAATTTATACGTGTTAAAATTTGATAGATTGTCATTTTTTATTTATTTATATTATTTCATTTTTATTAACTTTGATTTTTAAGATAAATTTTTTTTTTTCCTTTTTTGTTTAATAATTCTTTCTATGATTAAGAAACAATTACAAAATTTTCTTTATGTGTCAAAATCTAATTATAATTTTTTTTATATATGTCAAAATCTGATCGATTAACTCGACACGTATCACAATCAATTTTTCCAAGAAACAGTAATCCGCATTTAGCTGATCATCTCCAACCCGAAGGACTCGAGAACAACAAAACGAAGGGTTTTGGGGAATTGTGTAAATGAGCCTTTATTTTCTTCCAAAAATGTGGGCTATGGGTTATAAGTAAAGCCCAGAGACCAGCCTCTCTCTCTCTCTCTTTCCTTCCCAGAGACTTGCTCTGATTATTTCGGTGTTGGAGGAAATGGCGTCGAATCTCCTGAAAGCTCTTATCCGATCGCAGATTCTTCCGTCTTCGAGGAGGAACTTTAGTGTGGCTACCACCCAGCTCGGCATTCCAACAGACGATCTAGTGGGCAATCACACCGCCAAATGGATGCAGGTACTTGGGGCGATCTTTGGTGTTTTATGGCCCTAGTTTTATTGCTCTTTCCCTATCCCCAATAAATCTGTCCCAGACTTAGATTTCTTACTCGGGAATTTACTCTCGTTGATCTCCCCTAGGGTTAGATCTCGTGATTTGGCATGTTTACGATTTGCTCATCCGTCGATTCGTTTAGCTGAAACTCGTCACGGTTTCGGGGTTCATGAAACTATGTTACTGGAATAATTTGGATTTGGGAAATCACAGGGAAGCTTTCATTTCTGCAAAATTGTCCTTAGTATGAGTCTGTATTCCCGTTTCGTTTGATTAAGTGAAGATAAGTTTTCAATGTTGGATCAGAATCTCCTTGCAAATTGTTTGGATTTTGGAAGTATTACTGCGTTTTCTTCTATTACGTGGGGAATCTTAGGCTGCTATCGATGTCTAGGTATATATTTACACCAATCTTTAACGATAATCCAGTGCTACAACATTATCCAAAGGGCTGAGAGAAGAATGGGAGTAGGCAATTGAGAGATAGCTTTAATATGAGTAGAAAATGTTCTCATGCTTCCTTGATGATGGTTTTACTATCTTTGATGGCTTATTGCTGGGTTATCAGCTTGAAATCTGGTGCAATAATCTGTGATATTATATGCTATTACGATCTTATTCTGCAACTCCCAGGTCAAATAAGTGAAAAGAGAATTCGACGATTGCATGGCATTTTACTTGACATCACAATCATTAGCTTAATAGGCTACGGTCTTGTAATCACTTCCTTTCACTGATGAATTTTATGTGAGGTTGAAAAAATTGCCCATGGTAGTTTACAATAGCTTTAAATTTGTTAGTCAACAGTTTCAGCTGAGTTATCTCCTTTATGCTGTCACTTCTCTTTGCTAGCAGGAGTTTTTGTTTGTGTGAATTTATCCAAAAAAAAAGCAGATCAACTTGCTTTGGTTAGTTGAATGCACCCTTGTCAGAAGGGTTTCTTATGGGATGTTACAACGAGATAGTTCATCACTTACTATTCGTAGTTAAAATTGAATCTCTGCTCTCATGGGAAACTGATTCATTTTAGGGAATTTTAGTTGTTTGGTGAGAATTCCAAATCTATATATAAATATTGCGTAGGCTCTATATCAGTGGTTCTTTCTGGTAAATTATAAAGTTTGTGTATCACAATTATTTTCTTTGGCCACTTCCCTGGTAATCTTGCATAACGTGGTTGAGTAACTAATCTGTACAGGATAGAAGCAAGAAGTCACCAATGGAACTGATCAATGAGGTTCCACCTATCAAAGTTGATGGAAGGATTGCTGCTTGTGAAGGAGGTTTGTCTCCTCTTCTCATCAGTGGCTTAAGATATTTGATTTAGTGATTATACCAAACTGGAGATTGATTTATAAATCAACTTTGCTATAACTTGCAGACACCAATCCGGCCCTCGGTCATCCAATTGAGTTCATATGCCTTGACCTAGACGAGCCTGCGATTTGCAAGTACTGTGGCCTTCGTTATGTTCAAGATCATCATCACTAAGACAAATGTGAAATCTCTGGTGTCTATCTCCCCTTTTTCTATTGCATTTTCAAGTTTGTGTATCTCTTTTGTGATGCTCTGACATCTTCAGCTATCATATGTAATAAATGATTTGGTCAAAGTCGGGTAAGTGTGATTTTGTTTGATCTCACTTTCTCTCATCAGGTTGCAACATCCAAAATCTGATATCACTGTATTTTCCATGCCACTGAGCTCAAAAAGGGTTTGGGGGTTGCTATAACGGCCTTTTTTGCCACCAAGAAGTTTAATATTTACAAATCCTTATTATCGAGTTTTTCTTTTCTCTTCAAAAATGATAATTCGTTTAAAAGAATTTTTCACAACTTTTTAGAACTTTAATTATGGGGTGGTGAGCAATTCACATAATGTAAATCATAAAATAAATGTGAACTACTATTAAACACAATAAAATAAAATAATAAACACTGAATTTACGCAAGGAGTATTTTAAATGCCCAACAAACCAATCGACAAATTATGAGCCCAACAAAAGACTTTACTGGGCTTACTGTGAGAGCAAAATCGGGCCCACTAAAGCCCACAAGGAGTATTTTAAATGCCCAACAAACCAATCGACAAATTATGATCCCAACAAAAGACTTTACTGGGCTTACTGAGAGAGCGAAATCGGGCCCACTAAAGCCTACGTTAGGCGCATGTCTTATTAGAATTATAGTTTGAGCTTTGCTAAGAACAAATAAATTTAGAGCAGTGACACAAAGTACAAAACCTCTCTCCTTAACCAAAAAGGAGAACAAATAGGATTCAAATCTCTGCCTAAACCTCCGAAACAACTTAAGAGATTTTGAGCCTCTATTTTTTCTGTTTGCCTCTTTCCAGAAGAGTGTGAAGGTGAGACAACTTCATCAGCTTATATATAAATCTCATTTCGAATCGTTTCCAGCCAATTTTCTTCTCTGCTGATGCTCTGCAACTTTGTAATCCACAACCTCTCTGAACAGCATAGAGTCCAATACACAGTCCTCACTTCCATAAACAGCTGCCTGAACACTCGCCATCAGTTTCGCAATCTCTCTACCTGAAAACCCTTCGGTTTTTGCAGCCGCTTCCTTTAAGAGCTCGTCAGTAACTCCCTTTATCTCGATCTTCTGCTGCTCTTTCTTGAAGAGGCGGTGGAACAAACCTGGCTTTTTTGGACCAGTCTGAGCTATGTACTTTTCTAGATACAGGTTTAGAAGCTTGAACCGCTCTTCTTCTCCCGGTAAGGGAAATTCAAGAACCTCATCGACACGGTCAGTCACAGCTGAGTCTAGGTCACCAGGTCGATTTGTGGCAAGTGCTAAGACTATGTCTTTGGACTGATCACCCGTACGGAAGAGAAGAGCATTTAGTGCACTCCTTTGGGCTTCGCTCATGTATGTTTTGTTTCTCCTGTTAATTTGCGATGAACACATCAAAACCATAAACAAAGTGTTGAAATGATCAGCCTGTAATATGAATATGATAAGAGTAAAATAACACTTACTCGCACAAAAATGCATCGGCTTCATCAATGAAGAGCAATAAGCCTCTCTTAGACTTTTTCCCCCAATCAAACAGTTGGTGAATCTTTGTAACAGCCTGAGATCCAAGGGGAGCAACATCTCCACCAGTCATCAGTGCATAATCCAAACCCTAGAAGAATTACAAACGTTAGAATAACAAGAAGAGATGAAGTAACAAAATGCGAGAAGAACATGAACAACCTAGAACTAAAATCATGAGTTCAACCTTCAGATGCAATCATGGGAAACACAGCAACCACCAACTTCTGTTTTAGTGTCTAAACTCTAATGCTAGAGATTCCAACGTCCATTCGGATGTCTTATATAATTAATTTTGCAATAATTGAAACCTATATGGAAAGCATACATACAGATTTACGAGCCAGCTCTCTGGCAGCCATTGTTTTTCCTGTTCCTGGAGGACCGTAGAAAAGCATATTTCGAAAAGGAGCCTGGTGGGATTTTGTGTTGGCGGTTGCATTAGCTAGCTGTTCAATTCTCTTTCGTAGGGAAGGATGCAAAATAACATCACCAAACCCTTTTCCATTTTTGGTGGCTAACTCCTTTCCGCGGAATGTGGACATTGCACGAGAAAGCGAACCAGACCAAGGGTACTTTCCCCTTGATGATTCTCGGATTAAGGATGGTTGTCCTAATATTCTGTCCACATAGCTCCAGATAACTTTTGCACCTTCTCTGCAACAAGCATTTTAGCAGTCGGCAAAGATCAAATTTCAATATTGCAGAACAATGGACTGACAGGCAAACTAAGAAACATAATCAAGAAATGTAAAATGAGAAATTTCTTAGCTACTTCCTCAACCTTTCAGCAACAAGAACACTGATCATGTCAAAAAAATTCTCAACCTACAGACAAAATCTAGTCTTTACCTCGTTGTGTAGATTCCAGCTGCGAGAGCGGTGGCACCCCCAACGGCAACAATCAGTTTATTTTGATCTGTCAGAATTGCACGCAACCCGCCTACGAAAAAAAGAGTAAAGTGTCAAACACCTGTTCAAACAATTAGAACTTCCATATGTTAATGCAGTGTATAGATTATGAGGTCACACATTTTTATATCAATCACTAATTCATGGCACACGAGCACTTTAATTGAAAATGGGTGATATCTACTTTTGCATCAAGGTATGCACAGGGATTCCATGTCCAGGCAACGGAGACACCATGTATAGAATTAAATCTCACACCTCCAATATGGTCGAATGTAGTGTTTATGGCAGCAACCCATTTCTCTCTTTCTGCATTTGCACGATCAACAAGCATTCTCCTGTTTACATCTTCAGCGAGCCTTGCTTCATGGGCTCTTCCTTCCGCTTCTGCTATAGCTTTGACCCTGATTGTCTCACGTTCAATCTCAGCCTTCTCCCTCTCAGTTTGTCGTCTCTGTGCCTGGATCTGTTCTTCAGTAGCTCGTCGAGCTTGTTCCTGCCTGATGGCCGAATCTTCTTGCATTTTCACAAGCTCTTGATTTCTTGTTCTATGAAACTCATTCTCAGCCTGTAAAACGATATACACTACAAAAGCTGTTAGAACGAAGAAAAGAAACTCCAGATGTTGTAAAATTGTATTGGAATTTGCATGCCTGCATCCTCTTTCTTGCCAAATCATCTTCATAACGGGCCATCTGCGATTTTGTATGTGCTTGGTGCTGAGCAAGTTTTTTCTGTTCATCATATATTACCTTTTGCCTCTCCTGTAAAATGGAAAATGTCAGGCACACAACTATTCTGCCAAGAAACATCTACGCCGAATAATGAAACGATGCAGAGAAAATGTCTCATATTGATCACTAATGGCTGTAGTGGTGGAAGCAGAATACTATTTTCGATTTTACTAAGATAAGAGCATAAAATTTACGCTGCATTTGCCTAGTCACTTCTATTAGGTAGCCATAGTTGTAACACCACAAATTCATATAAACATACCAAATATCAAATTATCGGATAATAAGCTTTTCAATTTGTAGATCTCACAGTTTCAGATTGGGCTTGCATAGCTTTAAACTCTTGCGCCTTGGCTGCAAACTCAGTTAGCTTTGTCTCTTCTTGCTGCTTAATACTTTCAAAAACCTGAAAGAAACAAACACACACACACACACCAACTGTGAGCCTAAAAAATACACAGAAAGAGAACAATTCTGAGATCCGACAGAGAGATCTACTATATAAAACTTCAAACACAACTCTATTAGCTTTATCATATAAATTATAACCTAGAAAGAATCCATTTATCAGCTAAACGAAGATTCAGTAAATATAAGTCTGAGAGAAATTGGAATGTAGCGTCTCCTAAACCGAAGCATTCGATTGTTTCAGAGAAGATCAAAACACAAAATCCCTAAGTACCTTTTTCGCGTAAGAGGAGTTGTTGATCTCCTTCAAGGCCTTAGCTCCTCGCTCCAGCGCCTCCGGATCGAAACCACCGGAACTCGTCCTCGGATTATCATTCCGAGCCCGCGGAGGAGCAGAAGATTCTTTACCAGCCGTCGACGGAGTTTGTGACGGCGGAGAAGAAGAAGAAGCAGCCTGCTGCTGAGGATTCGCAGAAGGCGGAGGAGAAGTAGAGAATCCAGAGAAACTGAAAGGACCATCTGCAGCAGCGACTTTTGATTGCGCAAGAGAAGCTGAAGCTGCTAGGGCTGAAATTAAACCAATCGCACATTTCTGAGCCATGATTCCTGGGGGAGGAGACTTAGGGTTCGAGAATGCTGTAAGAAAAAATTGATTTATGTAGAAGAGATTGGCTTGGAGAAGAAGAAATTCGAAGCCGGAATATCTGTTGCCATCGGAGAGAAAGGTTCTCAAGTCTCAAGGTTTTGGTAGGGTTTCGGCGGGACAATAATAAAATAGCTTTTATGTGTGTTTGGGCTCATTTACGGGTTTAGGTTTCGATTTCTTCGTATTAAATTAAATGAATGGAAAACGACGTATTTCCAAGATGTTGATATAGTTGTAAATCTATCCGAAGTTTGGCCTTCGACACAGATTTTCTAAATCGAAAGTTTTAGACGTATTTCCCCTTTCAAATAAAGTTTAAAACATATATCCCCAGCAAATGAAAGTTTCAAACCTCAGAACACATAAACTCGGTTTTATTCGGTTTACTGCTTACCATTAACCACCTAAATTCAATATTAAACCAAATTAAACCTGATTACAACCAAATCCGACCCGACTTAAAAAACCCAACCCACCCGACCCGACATTTCTTCTTCTTCCTCTTCCCTATTGTTTTCTTCATCTCCTTCGATGTCAAAAAAAAAATTCATGGATTGAGTTCTTCATCGATTCATTTTTTTCCATAACGAGGAATCTAAGAATCCAAACCAACAAACCCATAACAAGAATGCAGCGCAGACAAAAAAAATTAAAAAAAAAATTAGACCTAAAAAAAAAAATTCTTCTTCTCTCTTCCCCATCTCTCGCCGCCGATTCTTCTTCCTTTCTCTCTTCTTCTTCTTCTCTCTTCTTCTCCTTCTCTCTTTGCCGATCTCTCGACCATCCCGCGCCCACCGCCGCCGGAGCTCGGCAGCTCTCGCCACCGCTGTCGTTCGCCACCGCCGGAGTTCTCCTTCCGCCGATCTCTTCTTCTTCTTATCCTTCTTCTCTCTTCTTCTTCTTCTTCTCTCTTCTTCTCCTTCTCTCTTTGCCGATCTCTCGACCATCCCGCACCCACCGCCGCCGGAGCTTGCCAGCTCTCGCCACCGCTGTCGTTCGCCGCCACCGGAGTTCTCCTTCCGCCGATCTCTTCTTCTTCTTATCCTTCTTCTCCTTCTCTCTTTGCCGATCTCTCGACCATCCCACGCCCACCGCCGCCGGAGCTCACTAGCTCTCGCCACCGCTGTCGTTCGCCGCCGCCGGAGTTCTCCTTCCGCCGATCTCTTCTTCCTCGTTCTGGGCTTAAGGTCGCGGCTAAGGGAGGTGAAGGGGGAGTTGGTGAATTTAATTATCTATTGTTTTGTTTAATTAAACTTGATGAATGTGATTAATAATTTTTGTTTATCATCATAATGATTATCAATCTAAACAAGGTAAATTTCTACACTCAACGAAATCTTACAATGTTTTTTAAAACAAAATCTGATTTTACAGACGACGATCGATCAAAAAAAATAAAAATTATAATTGAACTCGGGTCGGGTTGGATTTCAGTTGGGTCGGGTTTTTAATTCGGTTTGGTATCCGATATAAGTGGTTTAGCTTGCAAACCATTCAAACAGAGGAATATGGGTAAATATGATTTGAACTTTCAAATTGGGGAAAAATAGATTGATAACTTTCGAATTAAAGAGATCTGTGTCGAGGTCCAAACTTCGGGTGGATTTACAACTATATCAACAACTTGATGTGGAAATACGTCGTTTTCCCTTAAATGAATGAATCAAGAAAAAACCGATACGATAAATAGAATTAAATATTATAGATTAAACAGTAGCAATATAAATTATAGATCGATCAAAGATTACAAAATTTAAAAAGACAAATAAAAAATGTCCTTTTCCAGCAAAAAAGAAGAAAAGAAAAGACAATGAGAGAAGTTCTTGACTTGCTCTGTGTCAACTATACTTGGTGTTCTTGGACAACTCTTTGTGTTCTTGGACAATCTCTGTCTCCAGCTTTTAAAACCTATCAGTCTGGCAAGACATAAGAAATAATCTTATAAAGAAATGTAAACAATATATATATGTAAAGATTTGATATCCAAAGATTATATGATTTTCAGAAACCAAACCTATAATCATGGGAAAGTGAAAGATCCTCCGATTTGAGTGGAACCAGCAGGTGGATTAATGGCGACCCAAAGCAGTGAAATGGTGATGGCAACAAGTCCGGACCAAACATAAACAATGGTCGGAGTCCTTCCTCTTCTTCCCATAAGCCCTTTCGCGAAAGGATAAAGATGAGCCAAAACCCAGAGACTGAAGAACACTCCTCCAATCAACTTACTCCACTCTGGGATCGCACTGTAAATCGTCCTGCTAAACCCGACCGCGATCGCGATTAGATTCACCATCATGATTGTGATCGGTGGGATCATAAGCGATGTCCATTTCACAATGTAGAGATCTGCGAATTCGTCGTCTACATCGTCTCCTCCGGATTTAGATGTCAATGTGAATGAGATTTCGATTCCGGCAACCACTTTGAGCAATCCTTGGATAACCGCGGCTAAATGAGCGCTTGTTCCTCCAATGAGCCAGAACTGCTCGTTTCGCCACCATTCCTCGAGCGAGATTCCTGACCATTTGATCTCAAGGATAGCGAGTAAGCAGAGTGTAATGGAGATGATTAAGAGGTAGATGAGGAATGTGACATTGAGTGTTTGGACTATGAATTGGCCTGAGAAGAGGGATAGCGCGGGGAGGAAGCAGTAGACAATGAGGAAGATCGATGTGAACGGGTAGATTCCAACGTTTAGGTAAGCAATTCTCTGGAGGATTTTCATTCTCGGGCTAGCGAGGAAGGCATTGTTTCTTGAGAAGAAGATCTCGACCGAGCCAGTAGCCCACCGGAGAACCTGGTGCAGCCTATCCGTCAAGTTGATCGGCGCAGTTCCACGGAAAGCATCTCGTTTTGTCACGCAGTAAACCGATTTCCAGCCTCGGTTATGCATTCTATAACCCGTGACCACATCTTCCGTGACAGATCCATAAATCCAACCGATCCGAGATCCCCATTCGGTTTTATCCTCGTACCAACAAGAGATGACGGCTATGGCTTCTGCCACGGTTGATGCATCCAGAAGCTCGCGAGGAATGGTGAGAGCGCCAGGAGGTCGTCCGTTTTGCACAGCTGGGTGATCCGCAAGAGGACGACCTTGGAACTCGGCGACCGGGATTGAATCGATAAGGAAAGTCGAGTTTCCGAATTTCTTCGGAACCAAAGAAAGATTCATCTCTTCATCATCATCCGAGTCACCACCCATTCTCAAAGATCGGTTTTCTTCCGGGACACGGGTTTTCTTCTTCTTGCGAGGGAAGCAGCAACTGCAGCATCCGGGATGGTGTTCTTTAGCCCGAGGAGGATCGAATCCGTACAATGCGATTCTTCTAAAGAGACAACCCGTTCCGACATAAACCGGACCCATCAAGCCATCAAGAGCTCTCATGTTCACATCAAAGAAGACAGTGTTGTGATTCGCATACCGATCTGATGGGTCAATACCTTCAAACCGTTGCGGGAACTGAACGTAGCAAAGCCGGTCACCGCCTCGATCCATCATGAAACACATTCCTTCTCTCAAAGCCTGAGAGTTGTATATGTAATGATCACAGTCAAGATTCAGTATGAATGGACCGTTGGACATAATTGCAGAAGCTCGGACCAGCGCATTCATGGCTCCTGCTTTCTTGTTATGATCATAACCCGGTCGCTTCTCACGGGAGACATAGACAAGAAGCGGAAGACGAATGTCGACATCTGTAAGATCTAAGAACCCTTCAGATACTCCATGTAATGGCTCATCACTCGGCGGCTTTAACATCACCTGCATTTATCAAAATTTCGAAAAACATTGATATTAGCATAGAAACTGAAGATTCGAACCAAAATTCTTAAACCTAACGCAACCAAAAATTTGCCAAACTAAATTAAACCGAAAATTTGCCAAACCCAATCGAACCAAACTTCGGTTCCAATTCAGTTATGGATGAACTGAAATGCTCCAAACCAAATAAACATGAAATAACTGAACTGAACCGAAATGTACCTGAATGATACCGGCATGGTCACTCCGGGAGTGATCAGGAGCAGAATTTATCCAAGTTCCAGGCCAATGAGTACCATCAGCCATCCATGTAGCTTTAGGAATCTTGACTGGCTCTAAAATCTCTTCGTCTCTGTTCTGTCTCTGCAGCTTCATGGCCTTAATCTCTTCCCTCGCGTGATAAGCATCAGAACGGCGCCTGATCGAGTCAGGCAAGCTGTTGATCCTAACCTTAAACTCATCATACTCACGCTTCACCCGTCTCCGATCCTTAACGAAATCAGGCTTCACCTTGTTCTTGTAAGGATCTCTTTTCAGACTAAAGTATGAATCCGGATTCCTCGGCTCGATGATGTGTTTACGACAGAAAGGAACCCATATGTTTGCAAAACTCGCTGCTTCAGCCATGGCTTCAAATGTCAAAAGCGCTCCTCCATCATCTGAAACATAGCAAGCAAGCTTTTCGACAGGGTAGTCAGCAGCGAGAATCGATAAAATGGTGTTGGAAGTTACAAGAGGAGGTTCTTTCTCCGGATCTGCTGTAGATACAAACATATCGAGTCCTGGAAGATCAGATTTTCCGGTCGGGTTGCTCGGTGTAGGCGTTTCAAATTTTTCTTTAAGAACATTGAGATCTGTAGCTCGGTTAATTGGGCACAGCTTTGGAAGCTGATCAAGAAGCCAAGACAAGGCGAACCAAAGCTCACAAACCACAGACATTCCCCATAGCCATATTGCATCTTGGTTTTTGTGCTGAATCCTCCACATCAAGAACAGCGCAAGAACAACGATCCGGATAAATATCAAAAGCCTGCATAAGAAAATCAATTGTGTCAGTGAAAGTTTGAACAAATGGCGATATTTTGGTAAAGAACAATCTTTTTCACCTATAAGGACTAATAACAGCTGCAGGAATGGGCAGTTTCCGAGTAAGCGGTCTCCACGGTCTGCTCATCAGATCCTGCGGCCCCATACCGTGGCCATTCCCGTCCTTCTCACTCCCGAAATTCCCGTCCTTTGTCCAGAAAGCATTTCCGTAACCATAAGTACCACTGGTTTCAAACAACCACCTGTTGTGATCAAAATCCCCGGTTTGACTCCTCATCAAACCGGACTTAGTTGACTTCATCAATGACAATCTTCTCTCCATCTTTGAGCCACCCGCTGGTGGGGGAAGCATAGGCCGTTGCTGCTGCCCCTTGTTGTTATCAGCCAAATCCGTCAAATCCATGTTCCTGTAAGGCTCCTTACACCCAGGGCAGATACCGCCGCCCGTTTTCACAGCATCCACAAAGCAATCCCTGCAGATTTTGAAATCACATTCACAAGGAAGAAGATCTTGACCTCTCTCATCACTCATCACCTTCACATCGCAACCAGGAATGGCGCAAGACGAGCCTTTGGCACCTGCCATCTGCGGATGGTTGGTCTCCGACTCAATAACTTTGTCCATAAGATGAGCCCGAGTGACACTGTTAAAACCGCCTGTGAACAAGGAACTCGACACGTACTGCTCCTCAACCTTTTGAGAGATGGAAGGATCCATGGGCTGGTTATCCGGAGTTGGTGGAATGTGAACAGTATAGTTTGTAAAGTCAACACTTCCGAGTTCGCTTTCGAGATCATCTCTCGAGTAATTGACATAGCGCCCAGAGGAAGTCCTCCGGGCAAAAGTCACAGAGGGAGGCACATGTTGCTGGTGCCTCCCGGCAGCTTCAGCAGCATCAGAGTTTGTTGATAGATTGGATCGACTGTTTGTGAAATGATTATTAGACGCCATTGTCTAATAATATCAATATCCACCGGACTTGTAGCCGGCAGATCCCTGAGAGAAATCAAAAGTAATAATGATCAAATCTTCAAGTCTGTGTTACAATTTTCACAAGATTTTAACTCGGAAATAATAATCAACAGATCATCAATAGATCTCATCATAATTTCCCACCAAAAGAGGAGAAGCTTAAATGTGAGGCTAAAGAGAGGGAAATCTAAATCAGTAGCTCAATTTCAAACTCTCAAATCTCTAAAACCCCATTTTCCCACATATATACAATCAAAATCAAAATCAAAATCAAAATCAAAATCAGATAAATCAAACTCAATTCTTTCACATTCAAAATCAAGGATGTTATAGTACCTGCGAGTCCGTAACAAAGGTTAAGCCTCCGATCTTCACCCGATAGATATTTGGCTGAAGAAGAAAACGCTTACTCAATTTAACAAATCTTCTCTTAAGGAATCAAATGTGGTCGTGTTGCCCAAACTGGTTATGGGCATTTGAGAGAGAGAGAAGAAGAAGAGACGAGGAAGGGACTTAGTCGTGACCAAATACATCAGCACTACTACTGCTTTACTAATACACGTTATGATGGCAACCATAACCCCATTTTTTTATTCAGAAATTAAAATATAAAAAATTGGAGAAGAGAGATGAGAATGAAAGAAGATCCAAAGATCTCTGCTCTTTGATTTTTTGACTGAAATAGTAAGGTTTCGAGGCGGTAACAGTGACGACGACTGTCAAAACACCGGCGAGAGAAGAAACCGGCGGAGATTGAGTTTTTTTTTTAACCTCTTTTGATGTTCTTTTTGAGTTGAGGTTTTCGGACAAGGTAGAGAGGATTAAGAAAACCCTTTATTTTTTATATTTATTTTTTGTATTATAACGCGTTCGATCATGTAAGAAAACTAGGGTTAAAAAAATGAAAAAGAGAAGAGGAGGACATTTTGGGAAATTCATTAGATGAAAGGAACGCGGAACTTTGGGGTATTTTGGATATAAAATTACATTTTTGTTTTGGTCGCAATATTAGGTTTGATGTAACGTGTGTTTGTAGACACCGTCCGTGGAAAACGTCAATCACGCATGTGTAATGGGGAGCACCAAATAATGATCTTTTAAGAAAATTAAAACAAATAAAAAAAAGCACAAGGAAAATTGAACCGAACAAATTAAACGACTTGGTCTGACCAACATGTAAACAAAGTTAAACATCACGCGGTTATTTCGATTTTTTTTATTAAAGATATGATAGAATACCTTATCCTAAACAGAACCATACCAAACTACATTCGAAAAACAAACATAAGGAAAATGGAACTAACATAAGTTAATCAACAGTCTTTTGAGACTTTGACAGTGTGGGGATGGATTGAGAGGTCTTTCTTTAGGACAAAGACATAAGTCAAAGGATTGTGGGATTGGATTGCCAACAAAGTTGAACCCAAGTCAAATTCCGAGTATTCTTCTTCAAAGACTACATTGTCCAGTCCACTTCTTAACGTAATCACTCATCAGGACCCGGACATTGCAACTATATGAGCTGTTGTACTCTTCTATCATCTCCAAGATACGTTCAGCCTCGTTTACAAGCTCTATAGGACCATTCTCTTCAATATAGATCTTCATCTCCTTCAAACACAGGAAATAGTCCAAGAAATGCTCTACCATGTTCATCTCTTTCATTTTTCCTGTAAACCCTCGAATCACAAACACTTTTACTGGACAAGATTTGAGCGAGCGGCCTTTGTCCTTGCGATAAATGCAGTCACAAGCATCCCCGCATTTATCTTTCACATGGTGCACAAGACCCTGAAAGCAGAAACGAGACAATAATGTTATCATAAGAATTTCGCAATGCATCTTTAAACATGTAGTTTCATTCCACCTCAATGATTAGACTTTCTAAATGTGGACAATTCCTTAGAAGAATTGGCATTGCTTGCCATCCTCGTTCCTCTTCACTGTGAATAACTAACGTTTTGACGGAGTTGAACACGGGCATCGATTCACAGCATATAGAAAGCACCTGAAATCAAGACATTTTTGCAATTAATATTTTCACAACTACTAGACCAGAAAGAAGGAAATAGAGAACTGGCCTCGAGAGTATCAGGACACAAGCAAAGTTCCTGAACATTTTGTATGCCATTCATGAGCTTCACCACATTGCCAAACTGGATAACAACATCCTCTTCTAACCAATCATTACTTGGCTCTCTTACTCGCTTGATTTGATAATCATTCGCTCGAAGGACGATTCGAGCCTCAACTAATTTGTTCATATTAACCAATGGATAGACCTCGGCAACTAAATCAGAGTAGGTTAAGGAAAGCAGATTCGGAGTATCAAAACAAATGCTCTTTGGATTTCGATAGGTCTTGGAGCCGATGACGCACAAAACTAGCTTTGTGAGGGTTGCACTTGACACGGTTACATCCAAATCCGCCCGTTCCATATTAGCAATTTGTAGTTCCTCGAGCACAGGGAAACAAGGAAGAAGCATCTCAATCTTGTCGTCGAAGAAAATCCTCTCCGAGTAAATACAAAGACTTTTAAGCATTGGTAAGAAAGTGTCTTCACATCCAGCCCACCAATGAACATCATATACGCTTGTCACTTTCAGCTTCACTAGTGTACTACTGACGAACAACTCTTGAGGCAGAGTATAATAATAATAATAGTAGGGGATCGATGGAAAGATGAAGCTCCGAAACACCACGCTGCAGCACTTTACATATCCAAGTATCCACACGATTTGAATCAACGCCATCTTTACACTTGAGGGAGAACTTGGTAATGGGAGAATCACCCTGCAAAGCCAATACTCGATCCACAAAATCCATGAAGCTCTGCAGAATTCCGTCTCTTCCCCGCTTACCCTCTTCCGGATGAAGAAAGACAGTCGTCAATGTCGAGATTAGGGACAAGTGCAAACAGATTGCGCCACCTCTTTGAGAGAAGCGATGTCAAAGCAGCCTCCTTTGTGGTAAGGAAGGACAATATATGAGAAAGAACCTCGTCTGGTAGACTGCTCAAGGGATCCATCTTCTCTGCAGAAAACCACCAAGAAGAGCAAAATGAGTTCGGGACTGTGATAGATCAAAAATTAGGGCAACTCCTCAATGAATGAGTGAGAGAGAGAGAAGGGTATTTTTGGATATTTTGTTTATAAAATGACCAACAAAAAAATTTCTTGACCAAAAAAAAAAATGACATATTTTTTTTCTTTTTCTTTTGTCCGTAATACAACATAGGTGATATAACGTGTGTTTTTTGTAAACAAAACGTAATATGTATACAGCCACATTAGCGGGTGACATTAACATACGTATATTTCTATTTCAAATCCATACCGAAAAATTAAACAACTTGGTCCAACCAATATGTAAACAAAGTCTCATAATATATACTCCCTAACCCCAAATCAAAAGGATAGGCCTTTAAGATAAGACACGAGTCAAAGGATTGGAGACTGTGGAATTGGATTGCCAACAATCGCATCTGCATATACTCCTACTTCCTTTCACCATTCGCTGGGACCTCCTCGTGTGAAGCTTCAAGCTTACCACTTTTCCTGCTATCTGAATTTTGCACGAAAGACTGAGTCAGATAGGCCAATGCGTAATTCACTGTCTTGAAATCAAACCAAAAACACTCAGAAAGTTCGAGGAAGAAAGCCTGTAATTATGAGTGCTTAATAACAAGGTATAAAGTAGAGGTAGCTACATACCATTCTCCATGTCAAGTCCTCTGGACCTAAAGGCTGAGCAGGGCTGGAATATAGGAAATGCCGCGAGTACTGCAAACAAAATGTTAACAAGCCTTTTTTTTATAAGTGTGGGAAACTATGAAACCAGGTTCCAAACATTTCTTATAATTAAATTCTGGTGAAGGTAGGAACAGTAAAGTAATTACTTACTTGAGCTACATTCTTCTGTAATCCTTTGATGTGGGAGGGACTAAGGCTTCTCAGATGATTCACAAGCCACCCAGGCTGGGTAGCATCACCAGAAGAAACAATCACAGCAATCTGAGAGATAAATATAAAGGAGAGATGAGAATAGTTATAGAAACTCTTGTTTCTCATATACACAAATTCAGAAACAATTTGATCAAACTTCACAGCATATGCATCTCACAAACACCAATATGAAGTGAAATTGAAACACAGAAGCGACTTTGATGTGACAGAAATGAAAACTAATTACACCCAACATTTGCACAATAATACTTAGGAGTCATCATTATTTGTTTTCCTGTTTTCAAGGAAAGAATGTATGTTCTAGATTGCACTTAATTGTGGTAAAAGAAATAGGAAAAAATAATAATGATGACTCCTAAGTATTATGGTGCAACAAACACCGATATCATCAGTCGATGTATCAGAAAGCATTAGGTTAAGGAACACTTCAGACGTACCTTCCTGTAGTCAAGCAGTCCTTCAAAAGGTAACTCCAACTCATCGCTAACTACAACTGGTATGCATCCACTGACGATGGCATCAAACAGCCTCGCAGAGGATGGTGTGTCACCGGCAGGACACAGACAAAACAACGATCTGACAGAAGATACACATAGTTATAAGAAGATAAGAGGAAAAATATGTACCACATAATTGATCACGAAACATCTCAGAATTTACCTGCGCATGCCCTTTTGAGCAGCCAATTTCCCTTCATCTCCAGCAGTTCCCTCTGTAATGATCACATCTTTAGCACTGCTTAACTCTGCACCGAGTTTGGCACGCACTTTCCCTCCCTACAAAAATAATTCTACGACTCATTCAGTGAGACAAAGAATACATTGTCATCATTCAACAAGGTTAAGGATAACTAAGAATACAGCTCAGTTTCCTCGTTTAACAAAGTAATCCTACAAGAATGGGAAAACAAAATTGTTACAGCATGCAAAAGGAAGATCGCCTGAATGGTATCAACAAAGCGACTCCTAATTTTAAAGCATCAATTCTATCCAACGAAATGGAGTGGACTTTATATAGAGTTTACTAATAATACTAAGCAGTGATAGAGTTGGAGATAGCATGAATCTTACAGCGTTCCTCTTAAGTCGGCCTCGGAAGAAAAGAAGAGTGGTCCTCTTTGGTGAATTCTCTGACAGGCACTTGTCATCGCAAAGATCAACATTGGGGACATAAGGAAGAATTAGGTCTTTCTCCAGTGAAACTTGCCCGGGCTTATACCTACATTGTCAAATTTAGCAGAAAATCATTAAAGTATAGATAAAAAGAACATTTTCTATGACTCAGAAACTATGGAAGGAGATCTGTAATCACCAGTTCCCAGTGGAGTCCAGATCTGGCAAAAGCCAGATAGCGTTTTTGACATATTTGCGGACAGACTTGAAAGACCAGGGATGGTGAATAGGAAATACGTGATCCCTTCCCTCAGATCTTTTCCATGCAGGTTGATCAGTGATCCACTTCAAAGCTTCCTACAGTTAAGAAATGGCCAAAATGTCAACAGTAAAGACCCAAATTCCATGTTCTTCCAATAGTCATTGTATCAACTATTGAGGCAAGTTTAACCTGCATCTACAAAGAACAGATTTAAAGCCTTGTTTAATGAAACACATGCAATAGGAGAAGTCAGGATCACCTTCAGCAGTCAGTAACAAATCACTAAACAGCATTTGAGTTACAAACCACGGACAGTGGGTAGAACCAAATTTCTTCAGTAAGTTCATGGTAAATAAAAAAAATGATTTCAAACACACACTAGTTCAGCCTAACAATTTCCCAATAAAAGAAGGCACTTCAAGATGAGGACTAGAAAGTAACAAAACACATACAATCGAAAATAAAATGTAATAGCTGTAATGGTAGCTTGAATCTCACTCACACCCTATAGAGTGCTTTGCATTGCTGCTTCTCCAACAAGAAAAAGCTGATTGTAGTGAAAAACGGAACATAAAAAATGTCCGCATCCTGCTGCTGATGGACCCTCACAACACTTTTCAAACGCCTTTCAGATTCAGGAGCAATCAGATCAGCCCAGAGCCAGTAATCAATAGAATGCTGCAATTTCGAAAAGGTTGTTAATCAGCCAAAAAAATTAAGCAGGAGCAGTTGAAGAAAATTGATCAGCCAAGATTACGATCGATCGATCTTCTTACCAAAAGAATACAAAGGAAATCTGACAATTAACCATATGAACAATCATTCCAGATTCTTAATCTCTTTTTCAATCTCATACTAGTATTAAGCTCTTCCACTAGCAGAAATTTCGTAATCCCAGAGTTGTATCAAAATTCATTCATGTCCCAAGAAGGCTAGAGAAAGAGACAGAGAGAGATGATCAACCCGTGTTACCTGCTCGATTAAGCGATGCACAGGGCTTCCATTAGAGGTGAGATTCGAAGTCTCTTTGTAAGTATTGTGAAACAACCAAAGAAGATCGTAGGTAAACTTCCTCGGCATCTCGTAAACGTAGACCTTAACCGGAAAGCCTACGGGATCTTCGTTCAACAACCGATTCTCTCTCTCAAATACCATATCATCGAGCTTCCGAGCTAGATGGTCACTCTCACCACGCACCGTGTCATCTCTAACTGGTAACAAGAGCTTCGGCGCCTTATGTGTCAAAAAATGCTCCAAGGAAGCGACGAAGGACCTCTCCGTCCGCGCCGTCTTGACCGAATAGGTAACCGAGGGCCTGGCGGATGGAAAGAACAAGTAGCAGATGAAGAGAATAGAGACGATGACGGGAGCGAGAATCAAGTTACATCTGCTGGATGAATGACGATTGTGCAGCTTTCCAGGCATTGGAAGATCTGAATCTTCGATCCGAAATCGATCAATTTGTCTGTTACTCGGAGAAGAATTATATTCTAATCAAGCGTTCACGTAAGCGACTGTGATGGATGAGTGCGTAAGATAGTAAAATGTGCTTAAGATAGCGGTTAATCCAATGTGCGCACTACGCAATATACAAAGAGTCTTTAAACTTGCACATAACACAACATGAAGAAGCTGAAGTCCAAGCCTTAACGTTACTAACACAGATGCGCAATTCTTCTCTTTAAATATCTCTTTCTATATATAAACCCATCACACAAGTCAAGTCAGAAACCAAGAAGGATCATTTTATTTACATAAAAACTGTTCATGTTCCCAAGTTCAAACACCAATCCACTAGAGTTTTCTCAACCAAAAACAAAAAAAACATCTCAGAAGCGAATGAGATCGTCATTTTTAGAAGATTGCTGCTTCTTCGGGACATTCCCAGTAGCAGCTTCAGATGAAGAATTACCAAGACCTCTCTTACCAAATATCATCTCATCGAGATCATCCATCATCATGTCATCGCTGCTGCTTCCACTCCCATGAGCACCACCCGAGGATTTCCTGACCAGCGATTCTTTTTCTTTTACTTGAATGGGAGACTCAGCAGCGACAGGGATCATGGCTGGCTCAGGTGCAGCTAATGGTGCAGACGGTTTCTTCAACTCTTCATACTTTGACAGCGTTTTCACTAGTTCGTCGTTTACATTCAATGCTTCGAATAAAAGGGCTTCGTTTTCTCCAGATGTCTCAATGATTCTTTGAACAGTGGTTTGGGATCGGTGACATTGCTGTACAAGTGTAATTGTCAAGTCGTCCTACAAAAAATAAACCCATAAAAATGCAATATTTGCGGAAATTATCATATAATAGAAAAAGAAAACTCATATCTTTAAGAGTTGGTTATACATGTAAAGCTTCCTGATGAGGTGAAGAGGATAAAACCGTTGAAAGAAGTTCAATACTGTTCCTCGCAACATCAAAAGCTTCTTTTGTCTCCTCCTTAGTGAAGCTTTGTACAGGAGGAGCATTGTAATGCACATGTGCATGCTCATTCACATGCTGAGCAAGACCCACTTCTGGTATTGAAGCTGACCGAGGAGGGGTGAAAATAGGTGCTAAGCTCTCGTTGTCACGTCCAGGGAAGCGGATACCTCTTGATTTTAGGCTCTATAGTATTGCAACAAAGGTATCAAAAACCCAATCGCCAGAGAGAAACATATATAATAAATTCAAGCTAATTAGTGTATAGGACTGCTAATTTGGTTGAATTTAACAACATAGTAGAGTGATAGAAGTACACCAAACCTTGTAAGTTTCTTCGAAAACTGGTAAGTAGCGGAGTTCACTGGTTGATTCCCCCCAAGCTTCAACCAATATCAAAGCTTTATTACGATTATTCACAACAGTTTGCGGATCATCAATTAGCTTAACCATTTCATCGAGGACTCTTTCAGCAGCAACCTCAGAGAAGGCTTTCTCACAATTCTTAACACATGTCTCGAGCAAAACCAAGGCAAGGTACTGAATCCTCGGCTGCTTCATCATTATCCTCTTCTTTATCCCGCGGATCAAATCAACGCTATTGATCTTCTCCTGATTGATCATATCGCATATTTCCAAGTTCATAGCCCAATCCGGTTCCTCTAGATTCTCTGAAGTAGCATCCTCGACTAGCTTATCAGTTGGGTTAGGACCTTGGAAAAGTTCCTTCACTTTGAAACTCATCGAGCTCACACCAGCACTCACTTTCTTGCTCACCTCAGAACCTCCAATCTTGAGACGCTCACTAAATGAGCTAACTTTGTCCATTAGATTGTCACTCATCTTCTTCCGTTACTATATAAAAAAACCTGGAAATCTCAAAACATAAACAGTATCAAACCTAAAAGGATAGTACATATTTTCTTATATTGAAGGTTCCTCTAGTCTAAATATTTGTCATCAAAGTAAAAGGGCTTTCATATACACTTGATTTCACCGATCACAAATAAAATCCATCTCGAAACCATCAAGTTAAGTCAATGAAGTCACTAGGCAATCGGATTCGGAGAACCAACTTTTAATTTGAGGAATCAGATTAGGGTTTTTCCCAGGAAACTAAAGTTCGATAACGATCTTCATTAATCAAAATTCAGAAGAAAAACAGGACATAAAATACTTATGATGAGCAGCCAGAACGACAAAAACTGTAGCGAAAAGCAGTCACTAACATCAGAAAGAAAGAAAGAAAGAAACCCAGAAGTCGAGCGAAATATACGGAAATCAACATGAGATACTAACTTAAAAACGAAGAAACTACGAGAAGAGATAAGCTACCTTTGCTTCGTCGAAACGAGAGAAGTGAAGCTGGATGATCAAAGCTGCAACAGAGAATGTGATCTGGTTTAAAAAGAACACGAATAAGAAGAAAATCTACGACGAAGTCAATGTCGTTGACGTAAGAAAAGAAAAAAAGTAGAAACGCGTTAACTTAAGTTAAGGTGCGTTTGGTCGTGCGAATAACTTTATCTCGAGCAAGTCTGGATGCCCACAAATTTTAATAACAGTCATTAATATCCTTTTGATTTGGAAGACTCGGTACTTCTTGAATTAGATGAAGATTTTTGTAGAGTTTTGAGGTTTTAATTTTCAGTTTTTGATATTAAAACTAAATAGGTTTTACATTTTTTTTACTGTAAAGACAAACTTAAAAAAGAACTAAAGAATAGTCGGAAAAAAACTAAAGAATATGAAAATAAAAATCTTTCAAAATTTAAGACTTTTTCGTCTAATTTAATTGGATAAGACAATGCTTTTTTAATTTTAAAATGGGTTACAACAACTTACAAGGTTTGATTAGTTTTAAAAAGAAAATTCAATAAAACCTAAAAGGAAAAAAAAAACATTACAAAATAATGGCAAATTAATTACTTTATTATGTAAAGGACATTGATATTCCCGTTCCCAAACAGAAGACTATCGCCTAAATTGTTAAGAGTTGAGAGACTTAAGTCTGTTCAACTGCTCAGCCGCCGTACTTTTCCACCTTCGCCGGGAAGATTAAGGTAATGTAAAAAACTCGGACTCAAAACGTATTTTCGATTAATCGTCCCTCGTAGATTTGTTTTAACAATCAAAATTGCTTATTAGTTTGTTGTTTTCTGAAAATCCCCATTGGTGAATCCTAGAATCGAGAAACCTTAGAAGGAAGTAGCTTTATCGATCAATGGGTCCGACACAGCTTTTGTTTGGTTTAATTAAAACTCTACCTTGGTGGGAATTATAGCTGTGGAATTGAGTTCCTTAGTTTCTTGCTTCTAAGTTCTAATTATGTCAGCTTTTTGCATCTGTTTTAGAGGCTAGTTTTATTGTTCACTTGCATTACTCGAGAAAACTTTCTTATTCACTATAAATTCCCAAAATTGGTAGTGTGTTTCTCTCGTAATCACTGAGTTTTTTTTTTTTTTTTTTCCTTGAAGGATGGTGGATTTGATGTGGTTCAGTGCCTTACTTCTTGGAGCTGCATTTGGATATTACATCAGCACTCTACGACAATCCCGCCGCATCTTTGTCCCCTCCAGAACTGTCGCCATTAATGCGGATTCCGTTGGCAATAAGAAGACCAAGTCCAAGGAACCCCTCGAGATTGAGAAACTCACTGATTTCCGCCAAAAATTCAAAATGGTTTTTAGGCTTACTCTTAACTATTTCTCTCTGTACTTGTACCGAGACACAATAAGCTGATATGAATTTGCTTTTTTCTTTTTGTTGTCTGTGTAGATTTTGGTAGTGAGGAATGATCTTAAAATGGGCAAAGGGAAGATTGCAGCTCAATGCAGGTGATTGTCAAGTTTTTAACGTTTTATTTTCCTCTTAGTGTTTCAATCATCTGCAGTAATGATTCAAATTTTTTTTTTCTTGCATTATGTAGTCATGCAACTTTAGGTTTATACAAAAAACTCCTTCAACGGGCGCCAAAAGCCTTGAACAGGTACACCACACCATATCAAAGTCTTACTCAAATCCTTTTTTTTACAGGCGACAGACAAAATTAACAATTTTGGTTTTATTGCCATTGCAGATGGGAAAATTGTGCCCAGCCAAAAGTTGTTGTCAAAATCGAGAGTGAGGAAGAGATGCTAGTTTTGCAAGTGAGTTTACCAAACATGTGTTATTGACTTAGAAATCTTCTTGCGCTTTGCAAGATTGCAGATTGTTAGTCTTGAACTTGTGGTTTAAGTTACAAATTAGAAGAAAATTTCCTAGGATCCTATGTTGACTGTTTAGATGATTCCAACTTCAGAGTCTAACAATGTTGTCAATATATTGACAGGAGAGAGCAAAGTCCCTTAAACTGCCAACCCATATCACCATTGATGCCGGAAAAACACAGATCGCTCCGGGTGAGTTCCATAGTTCTACTGTCATTTGGAAGTCAAACCGCTCTCAAACTTCAAATCCTACTTAAACGTAGTCTGAAAAATAAGAATCTAATGTATGTACTAGTTATGTTCTTTTTTCCAGATTCAAGGACAGTTATGGCTATTCTTGGTAAGTTATTATCTATGATCCTTAAAGGACAGTAATAGTTGCAATCTCTTTCGACCGCTCTGTGTTTGAACGTTAATTAGATGGAATCTAGATTCAGTTTCCTCTACTCATGAATAATTTCCCATAAAACTGTTACTTGTGCAGGACCGGTGGACGTTGTTAATGATGTAACAGGTGGACTAAAGCTTATGTAACAACTCTTAGATTCGATATTCAGACAATCCAGCAGAAGGGAGAGAGAATGTTAATTGGCTCCAAGTTTTTTCGCCATTGCCCGGTGATAAATCTGTTTTCCTTCTTCTTAACCATTCTTGCCAATGAGAGGTCTACGGAAAAAACGACTGCATTTTCGAGTTTACTTGATTTTACATGGATTTGTACAATACTTGTCTTACTAGAAGATGATCATTTGACAATATTTGCTGTATATCTTTGGAAGATAATGAGTCTGTTTTGATGCTTTCTTCTGTTTTGCCTATTTAAGACCTTTTGTCTATAAAGTAGACTAATTGGTTATAGTCGTTTGGTTTCATCGTATTGGTTAAAGCGATTGGTTGATTCAGACTCACGCATAGCTATAACTATAAGTGGTTTTGCCCTAATGATGGAAACCAACAATGATAACTTACTCTTCAAGCTATCAAATTTTCATCAAAGAATATATGAAACCGCAAGTATCTCACAATATTTTTATGCAATCGCACCTACTACACACATATACTTTCAAACCAGAATATGCAAAATGCTCAAAGGAATCTCCAGACGAAGCAGAAAATTCAAATTATGTACCTTTCTTCTTCTTGTTCATCCCCAAGCATTGTCAAACGATGCTGAGGTGATCGCTTGAACAAATTCTTGGAAATCGATACAACCGTCACCGTCTCGATCTGCTTCCTTGATCATCCCCGTTAACTCCTCCGCCGTCAACGCGTGACCTAGCTTCGCCATCGAGTGAGCTAGCTCCGCCGCCGTTATGTAACCGTTCCCGTCGCGGTCGAACATTTTGAAGATCGCTTTGAGCTGCTCATCCGTGTAGGGACACTTGACCAGATCTGGCTCGACGAGGGCGACGAATTCGGAGAACTCGATCATTCCGTTGTTATTCCGATCTGCTTTCTGGATCAGAGTATCGAGTTGGTCTTGACTCGGCTTTAGACCGAGAGATCTGAGAAGCGAGGCTAACTCGAGCTCCGTCAAACTTCCATCCTTGTTCTGGTCAAATGATCGGAAAATCTCTCGGAGCTCTGCTAATTGCTCGTCGCCAAGTTTTCCCGGCGCCGGCGAAGGCTTGTCTCCGTCTTCGCTCATCTTTCTCCTTCGATTTTGAATCCTATCAAGCTTTGATTTCGATGAACAACATTCTTTTTGACAGGATTTTAGATTGATTTTGTTTCTTCTTGACAAGTCAACGACAGGTATGGGTTTAGGAATTCGAACGAGTAAGATTGATTTCCTAATTAATGAGATAGGGAATAATTTTAATTTATTAAATTCAAATATATGATTTCATATCAAGAGAAGACACAAGATCCTATCATCTACAAAATTAAATATTTATATATCACCTAAGAGCAAAATATCTATAAATAAACCAAAATTGAAATTATTTGCAACAATACATAATCTGAACTTCAAGAAAGCGCTAGGCGCTAAGCGGACGGTGATACAACGCCTAGCGTCTAGAACGCCTAGTCAGAGTCTAAGCGATTCTTAGGCGGTTTATGCGTTTATAAAATAAATCAATAATTTTATATATTTTTATAGAGTTCATCATATAAAATATTATGATAAGTTTATAAATAATGAACTTTAAATATTATAAATCTTAAACATAGATTCAAAATTTAAATTACACACAAAAACCAAAAGAAAACTTATAAATATCAAATCTAAAATATTATAAATTCGAAGTAGACAGAACATCCATTTGGAAAATCAAAAATATTAAATCATCAATAAAAATTAGAGAAAAACATTCACTATATT